>JAPJBO010000660.1:0-130439 GCA_030068145.1 Diplonema papillatum
TTTTTGAAAATGGCAAAAAAAAAATTTCCGGAAAAAAATTGGGTTTTTTGAATTTTAAAATTTTGGAACAAACTCTGCAGTAATTTTTGAGGAAGTTGAGCAAATTTTTTTTTTTCCAAAAAATTTTTCAGGGCTCCATCGGCCCCGCGGGAGCGTTTTAAAAAGACACAAGGTTCTGACCCTGCATGTTATTGTGTTTACCAGCCCGTTGCTTCGCATTTCTCTTCCCTTTCGAGTTTATGACGCGGCTAGAATAGCAGGAGAGATGATTCCCTCCGTTTTGTTGGAATTGTTGTCAGGGGTACGTCTTTCTTCCTCATCCGTGAGCTTGCTCGTAAGGTGCAGCCTCTTGTTGAACCCAAAGGAACTGTGGCAAGTCCATCAGGACATAAGGACTTTACAAACAACAAAGGCCACACAGTTGCACCACCACCACCACCGATCTCAAAGGAGGAGTTCAAAGCTCTTCTAGATGAGGGGGTCATTGAAATAGGAACAGAAGAGGACCCGCTGTACATATCATGCAGGGTCAAAACCTTGTGTCTTTTTAAAACGCTCCTGCGGGGCTGATAGAGCCCTAAAAAAAATTTTGGAAAAAAAAAATTTTGCTCAACTTCCTCAAAAATTACTGCAGAGTTTGTTCCAAACTTTTAAAATTCAAAAAACCCATTTTTTTTCCGGAATTTTTTTTTTTGCCATTTTCAGAAAGACACAAGGTTTTGACCCTGCATGATATCATGCAAGGTCAAAACCTTGTGTCTTTTTAAAACGCTCCCGCGGGGCCGATGGAGCCCTAAAATTTTTTTTGGAAAAAAATTTTTTTGCTCAACTTCCTCAAAAATTACTGCAGAGTTTGTTCCAAACTTTTAAAATTCAAGAAACCCCAATTTTTTTCCGGAAATTTTTTTTTGCCAGTTTCAAAAAGACACAAGGTTTTGACCCTGCATGGTAAAACGCTCCTGCGGGGCCGATGGAGCCCTAAAAAAAATTTTGGAAAAAAAAAATTTTGCTCAACTTCCTCAAAAGTTACTGCAGAGTTTGTTCCAAACTTTTAAAATTCAAAAAACCCAAGTTTTTTCCGGAAACTTTTTTTTGCCATTTTCAAAAAGACACAAGGTTTTGACCCTGCATGATATCAACAGACGTGAGGTGCAGCAACTTATCGCTCCATGCTTGATCCTACATCGCCTTCGTTTTATTGGGGTGACAAGAAACACTGCGTTAATTATGCGTGGGTTAATCATGGAAAAGAAGAGTGGTGCAAGAAGGTCGAGCTAGTGGCCACCCCCTCCATTGAGAAATGCTATGGAGAAACATGACCATAAATTCGATAATACTGAAAAAAAAACCAAAAAACATAAAAAAAAAACCATAAAAAAAACAATACAAAAATCATAAAAAAAAAAAAAATGGGACCCTCCCCCCAACTGAAAATATACGTTCTCTCACTGGTCATGGTCGGAGAAATTGGGGAAAACCCACTGTAGTGAGTTTTTGTTTTTCGGGTTGAGGGGGCCTTGTAGAGGTCCCCTCACCTCCCCTCCTGACGAAGGGGTCCCGAGTGGCGACCGTTTTCCCTGCCGAGAGGCCTTTTCCACCCCCGAGGGACCTCGGAAAGGCCCCCGAAACCCGAAAAACAAGAAACGAACGCACCAGTGGGGATTTTTCCCCAATTTTTTCCGACCACATTTGACCAGTGAGAGACTTTTTTTCTCTCACAATGGAAGTTTTTTGAACTGCCAGGTTTCCACACCACCACAGAGGTACTGGCAACGGTGCGTTTTTTTTATCATGCAGGGTCAAAACCTTGTGTCTTTTTAAAATGCTCCCGCGGGGCCGATGGAGCCCTAAAAATTTTTTTGGAAAAAAAAAAATTTGCTCAACTTCCTCAAAAATTACTGCAGAGTTTGTTCCAAACTTTTAAAATTCAAAAAACCCATTTTTTTTCCGGAATTTTTTTTTTGGCCATTTCCAAAAAGACACAAGGTTTTGACCCTGCATGTTATAGTGGTTCCCCTTGAGGCCTATTCCACTTTTTTTTTTACTGAGGCAAGATTTTTTTACTGAGGCAAGATTTTTTTTCCTGAGGCAAGATTTTTTTACTGAGGCAAGTCTTTTTAACTGGGGGTGGAAAAGGCCTCGAGGCAGGGAAAACAGTCGCCACGAGGGGCCCCGAAGGGGTCCCGAGTGGCGACCGTTTTCCCTGCCGAGAGGCCTTTTCCACCCCCGAGGGACCTCGGAAAGGCCCCCGAAACCCGAAAAACAAGAAACGAACGCACAGTGGGGATTTTTCCTCAATTTCCGACCACATTTGACCAGTGAGAGACTTTTTTTCTCTCACAATGGAAGTTTTTTGAACTGGCAGGTGCCAGGTTTGCCACACCACCAGATAGTGCTGGTTTGGTAGTGTGTTTGGGTGGGGGGGGGCGTGGTTCAGCATGATTTAGCCGGGGCAGCCAAAACTGCATACCATGCAGGGTCAAAACCTTGTGTCTTTTTAAAACGCTCCCGCGGGGCCGATGGAGCCCTAAAAAAAATTTTGGAAAAAAAAAAATTTGCTCAACTTCCTCAAAAATTGCTGCAGAGTTTGTTCCAAACTTTTAAAATTCAAAAAACCCATTTTTTTTCCGAAATTTTTTTTTTGGCCATTTTCAAAAAGACACAAGGTTTTGACCCTGCATGATACTACTGCACTTTTGACCTGTTCTTGACCACTTTCAGCCAAAAAAATGGGGGAAAAAAAAAATTGGCACAGGCAAGATTTTTTGCTGAGGCAAGTCTTTTTTTACTTTCAGGGGCGAGGCAATTTACTTTTTCCAGCGAGGCAATTTCATTTTTTCAGCGAGGCAATTTTTGGGTGAGTATTTCTTTGTGAGGCGGTATTTATTTTGGGTCCTTTGCAGTCCTTCTTTACTGATGAGGTGTGTCTGTGTCAACAGACCATGATCCATTTGCTGCTTGAGCAAAGTTGACATTGACAGTTATTGGCTGTGTGTTGCTGATTGCAGGGGGCTGGTAAGGGTTTGGGTAGATGCTTTGCTGTGATGGGCTCAAGTACTGGGAAGGGTGGTTGGTGTAGTATTCTTGTTCCTCCTCCCACTCCTCTTGCCACTCTCTCTCCTGCTGTGCCACACTTGCCTCTTGCATCATTGCGACATTTTCTCTGCGGCAAGCTTCGAATGGGTTGGGTTGGTCAGGCTGGGGCTTGGGAAGGTCTACTTTTGGCTTGAACCTTGGCATGAGTGCTTCAAACGACGATACTGCTGTACAAGACAGCCGTGCAGCTGACGTTGTGCGGCGGTCATCACTGTTTGCACAGTACCGCCGTGCTGTTTCTGGGTTCTTCCAACCCAGGTGTCGTGACACTTCAATAGTGTCCGCACCGGTGTCAGCAAGTTTCGTTGCGCATGATCTTCGGAAAGCATGACCAGTGAAGTCATCTGCATTCTCAAGTTGCAGCATAGTTGCTACTTGCTTGGGTAAGCTGTAGAACTGATTTATTCCCATGTTGCTGCTGACGACACGTGGGTTGTTGTGGCTGCCTGCACAGGTGAGAAGGAACTCGTTCTCCCCCTTGCACCTGTCATTTTGCACGAAGTGCAATGTATTCTCCAAGTATGCTGGCTGGACACACAGCTTCCCCAGGATTCAAGGGCACATTGAAGGAGAGCGGCTCACCTGTCTTCTTTCGGATGTACGAGACTTTGTATGAGCGGCACACAAGTGCACTGATGTTGGACCACCGCAATCCCTTCACATCACAGCACGCCATCCTACCGTACCACATCAGGATGGCGGCTGCCTTTCGCACCAGCCAGTACCCGTGCTCCTCAAAACTCATCCTGAGAAATCTCCAGAACTGCTCATCAGTGAACACAGCACTTTGCTTTGGTTGTTGCTTTTCCACTCCTTTCAAGAACAGTTTCACCTTCTTCGGGTTGTTCATTGCGTGTCCAGCTGGGTATTTGGCAGCAAAACATGCATACAGCTGTGCAATTTTGCTCCGGAAAGTTGCAGCATTCCACTTATCCTTCTGTCCCTCCAGGTATGCCAGCACTGCCTCTTCTGTCAGGTTCTTGGCATCAACACCACACCCTTGCACCATCAGGTCAAATGCTTTCAAGTAAGCTGTTCTGCTTTTGTGTGGAATAAGCGCATGCCATGCTTCCTGGGCGGGCTTCTTGGCTTTCGGCATCTTGTTGTTTCTTTTCCTTTTGCTGTGTGTGTTTGTTGTTGATGTTGTTGTTGTTGTTGTTGTTGTTGTTGGTTGTGGACTCTCTAGCGCAATAGTACATGGAAGGGCAAGAAGGAAGAAGGAGAAACTTTCTTTTTGGAACACAGGCCACTTTGCCTTGAAAATGGAACGGGTATGACCACACCACCAGATAGTGCTGGTTTGGTAGTGTGTTTGGGTGGGGGGGGGCGTGGTTCAGCATGATTTAGCCGGGGCAGCCAAAACTGCATACAACTGCACTTTTGACCTGTTCTTGACCACTTTCAGCCAAAAAAATGGGGGAAAAAAAAAATTGGCACCAGTGAAAAAAAAAATTTTTTTTTCACTAGTGAAGAAAAAAAGTTTTTTTTTCACTAGTGAAAAAAAAACTGGGTGTTTTTTTTCACTAGTGAAAAAAAAAAATTTTTTTTTCACTAGTGAAAAAAACACAGTGGGTAAAATTGGTTTTTTGCCCACTACCAGTGAAAAAAACTTCTCTCAGGCTCCCTGCGGGAATAAATAGCGACCGAGAGCAGAGATGATTGATCCTTGTTTTAGTGTACATACTAAACACCGAAAGGTTTCCTCGTCCCTCGACTCTTTTGTTTTTCCCACCCACCCAATATGGAAGATGAACCAGATATTGCCCAGCTTTTTTCGATGAGCGAAGTGCAGACTGCACGGGCCCGGTCGGTCTCTCCATCGGCAACAGCAGGGCAAGGAATGCCAGCCCCTATGAGCATGTCAGAACGCATGTTGCGCGACCAGGTGGAAGCCTTGGTGGGGAAGCTGATCGTGTACCGGTGTAGAAGAAAGGGCACCGTGGACTACGGCATGTACGCTGGGGTCTTGGGACGTAGTGAGGGAGGTGCGGCAGTTCCTCCGTATGTTGTGCGGCGGAGTGAGGCTTTCAACTACCTTGACACGGTAGAGCCCCACGACGGACCCGAGGAAACGGTCCAGATGCCGCACCCCGAGTGGGAGTACAGCCGCGTGGTGGAGGCGTCGGTCCACCAGACGGAGGCGGCAGAGGCGTTCGTGCGGAAATCGCAGGAGCGACAGCAACACGAGGTTGCTAGTCTGCGGCAGCGACTTGCGGCCACCTTCCAACCAAAAACCTGCTTGAAAAAAGAAGAAAACGTGCGTCAAAAAGAGACACCCCGATGCTCTATGTTCCAAGGGTCGCACGCGCGAACCCTCGTCGAGAACGGTATTGCTTCAGTAGCGCAAGCCCCAGGAACCTTGGAAACTGTCCCGTTCACTGTCGTGGAAGAAAAGCCGACAGGAATGCGACAGCGTTTTATTTTGTGGACCCAGGAAGCTAATTCCGCTCTAAAGAGCGAGGGCTATGAAGCCTATGTCCCACTGGGGCACGTGTCAGAATACCTCGACGCGGTACTCGGCGAGTGTGCGACAACCCGCGACCTGCGGACAGGTTTCTATCAGGTAGAGATCCCACCCGAGTCAAGAAAGCATTTTCGTTTCGTAGACGACTCGGGGACCTGGTACGAAATGAATCGGTTGCCAATGGGCCACAGCTGTGCACCAGAGATCATGCACACGCTGACATCGGTATTGGCCGCGGATCCGGCCTTTGTTGCTCCAGAGCACGCGGCAAAGAACGTGGGTGTACATGCCTGGATTGACAACATCCGGTTGTACGGTTCCGCCCGTGAGATCGCCGCCCACACAATGAAAATGGATTGTTTGGCGAAGGAGGCAAATGCCTCATGGAAAGAAGCAGACAGCAACGACGGGGTATGTCGATACGACTTCATCGGAGTCGACTTCGATCACGGCGCCAACACGGTCGCCCCGTCAGAGAAGCTGCTCGGGAAGCTTGACAAGGCCGACTTGTCTTGCATCACGGCTGGAGAACTGGAGTCTCTAGGGGGACGGCTGCTTCACGCAAGCTCAATCTCTGGAGTGTTTCCCGGTTCCTTTTGGTGGGCGTTGAAGTTTCTGCGGCGGGTCACGAACTCGCTGAATCGATGTTCGCGGACACCGGCTGACAAAGTTCAAGTGCCCCGCTGTGCAGCCTCTGAATTGAAAGATTGGATTCGTTCGGTTCACAAGGCACGTGTTCTTTCTCCCTCCCTGCCTCCCTCTGAGTCCGATGGACCTTCGTTTCTTATTTTTGTGGATGCCTCGTTGAAGGGCTGGGGTGCCGTGATTGTTTCGCGCGAGACTGGTGAGATGCACGTCTTCGGTGGGTCCTGGACTAAATCCGAAGGTGCCCTGCACATAAACGAGCTCGAGGCCTTGGCTTTTGAGCGAGCCATAGCCGTGTTGCCGCAAAGCGGGGTCGGAAGCGTCGATGTCCGCGTGGACAACACAACGGTGGCCGCAGTTGCACGGAAGAAGATGTGCACTGCCAGCCAGCGTTTGAACGACGCAGTCGTGTCGGCAATGACACGCTTACACGAGTTGAACTGTCCGTTCTCGGTGTCGTGGGTCCGCTCAAAGGAGAACCCGGCGGACGTCCCTTCGAGAGTCTCGCCGGAAGTTTTTGCCTCCCGAGAGGGAAGGCATTCTGTTGAACGAGCGTTACGGGGTTTCTTTACGCGCGGTGAGGATGACTGCAGCGCCTCGCAAGAAGGCATCGCTCGTCCTTTCCCCCGTTAAGATCCCCATTCGCTTCAGCAAGTGCTTGGGTTGACACCCAAGAGAATAAAATATTGTCAGCTCCCTTCTTCCTACCTCTCTGTTTCCCTGGGAGCCCCCGCGACATGGACCAAAAGGTGTTCTGCGATTCCGAGGAAGTGGCTTATTCTCTCAGGCTCCCTGCGGGAATAAATAGCGACCGAGAGCAGAGATGATTGATCCTTGTTTTAGTGTACATACTAAACACCGAAAGGTTTCCTCGTCCCTCGACTCTTTTGTTTTTCCCACCCACCCATCCCTGGGATGACTGCAGCGCCTCGCAAGAAGGCATCGCTCGTCCTTTCCCCCGTTAAGATCCCCATTCGCTTCAGCAAGTGCTTGGGTTGACACCCAAGAGAATAAAATATTGTCAGCTCCCTTCTTCCTACCTCTCTGTTTCCCTGGGAGCCCCCGCGACATGGACCAAAAGGTGTTCTGCGATTCCGAGGAAGTGGCTTATTCTCAGAGTGAGAGAAAAAAAGAAGAAAAACAAAAACCATAAAAAAAGGGAGGGGGTGGAGATTAGGGGGGCATCATAACATGCAGGGTCAAAACCTTGTGTCTTTTTAAAACGCTCCCACAGGGCCGATGGAGCCCTTAAAAAATTTTTGGAAAAAAAAAAATTTGCTCAACTTCCTCAAAAATTGCTGCAGAGTTTGTTCCAAACTTTTAAAATTCAAAAAACCCATTTTTTTTCCAGAATTTTTCTTTTGGCCATTTCCAAAAAGACACAAGGTTTTGACCCTGCATGATAAGTCCTCGACACTCCACCTTAAAAAAAAAAACGCGCCTTGTTGACTACCACCCTCTACCGAGGCTCTGGTGGTGAGGAAATGTCAACACTGTACAAGATCTCTGTATTTTACATTTTTAGCGCTTTTTCACTAAAAATGTAAAATACAGAGAGCTCTCTGTATTTTACATTTTAGAGCTCTCTGTATGTTACATTTTTAGCGTCTTCTTTGATAAAAATGTAAAATACAGAGAGATCTCTCTGTATTTTACATTTTTAGCGAATTTTTCGCTAAAAATGTAAAATACAGAGAGCTCTCTGTATTTTACATTTTTAGCGTTTTTTTTTTGCTAAAAATGTAAAATACAGAGAGCCTCTCTGTATGTTACACATGCCACCAAAACTGGACCCAGCGACCTGGTCGCTGGGTCCAGTTTTTTTACCTTGAAAACTGGACCCAGCGACCAGGTCGCTGGGTCCAGCAGTGGTCGCTGGGTCCAGTTTTCAAGGTAAAAAAACTGGACCCAGCGACCTGGGAAAAACTGAACCCAGCGACCAGGTCGCTGGGTCCAGCAGTGGTCGCTGGGTCCAGTTTTCAAGGTAAAAAAACTGGACCCAGCGACCTGGGAAAAACTGGACCCAGCGACCTGGATCCACCAAAACTGGACCCAGCGACCTGGTCGCTGGGTCCAGTTTTTTTACCTTGAAAACTGGACCCAGCGACCAGGTCGCTGGGTCCAGCAGTGGTCGCTGGGTCCAGTTTTCAAGGTAAAAAAACTGGACCCAGCGACCTGGGAAAAACTGGACCCAGCGACCCTGGTCGCTGGGTCCACACCTGCCACGTCACACCCGTCACGCGTGACGTCACGGTCCGTCACGCGTGACGTCACACCCGTCACGCGTGACGTCACACCCGTCACGCGTGACGTCACGGTCCGTCACGCGTGACGTCACGCCCGTCACGCGTGACGTCACGCCCGTCACGCGTGACGTCACGGTCCGTCACGCGTGACGTCACACCCGTCACGCATGACGTCACGATCCGTCACGCGTGACGTCACGGTCCGTCACGCGTGACGTCACACCCGTCATGCGTGACGTCACGGTCCGTCACGCGTGACGTCACACCCGTCACGCGTGACGTCACGGTCCGTCACGCGTGACGTCACACCCGTCACGCGTGACGTCACACCCGTCACGCGTGACGTCACGGTCCGTCACGGTCCGTCACGCGTGACGTCATACCCGTCACGCGTGACGTCACAAAGACAGGCGATTTTCCACCAAAAAAGTAGGTTTATGATACCATGCAGGGTCCAAACCTTGTGTCTTTTTAAAACGCTCCTGCAGAGCCGATGGACCCCTAAAAAAAAATTCGCTCAACTTCCTCAAAAATTACTGCAGAGTTTGTTCCAAAATTTTAAAATTCAAGAAACCCAATTTTTCTCTGGATTTTTTTTTTTTGCCATTTTCAAAAAGACACAAGGTTTTGACCCTGCATGATAACATGCAGGGTCAAAACTTTGTGTCTTTTTGGTTTACTAAGGATTTCATTCGAAAAAAAATTGGCACCAAAAAATTTCCAAAAATTTTGGGTTTTTTTTCCAAAAAAAATCTGGAACAAATACTGTGGTGCTTTGTGAAAAAGTTGAGCAATTTTTTTTTTCGCCGAGAATTGTTCTTGGGGGGGGGCTTCTCCGCGACAACTATTTTGTGTCACCCGTGTCCTACCCGTCACACGTGACGTCACGCCCGTCACGCGTGACGGGCGTGACGTCACGCGTGACGTCACACCCGTCACGCGTGATGTCACGGTCTGTCACGCGTGACGTCACGGTCTGTCACGCGTGACGTCACACCCGTCACGCGTGACGTCACGGTCTGTCACGCGTGACGTCACACCCGTCACGCGTGACGTCACGGTCCGTCACGCGTGACGTCACACCCGTCACGCGTGACGTCACACCCGTCACGCGTGACGTCACGCCCGTCACGCGTGACGTCACGGTCCGTCACGCGTGACGTCACACCCATCACGCGTGACGTCACAGTCCGTCACGCATGACGTCACGGTCCGTCACGCGTGACGTCACGGTCCGTCACGCGTGACGTCACACCCGTCACGCGTGACGTCACGGTCCGTCACGCGTGACGTCACGGTCCGTCACGCGTGACGTCACACCCGTCACGCGTGACGTCACACGCGTCACGCGTGACGTCACAAAGACAGGCGATTTTCCACCAAAAAAGTAGGTTTATGATCGGTGGGGGCCTATTGCACCGGAATGTACGTGTTTTTTTCCCCGGAGGAGAGGTCTAAAGAAGACACAAGATTTTGACCCTGCATGATACCATGCAGGGTCCAAACCTTGTGTCTTTTTAAAACGCTCCTGCAGAGCCGATGGACCCCTAAAAAAAAATTCGCTCAACTTCCTCAAAAATTACTGCAGAGTTTGTTCCAAAATTTTAAAATTCAAGAAACCCAATTTTTCTCTGGATTTTTTTTTTTGCCATTTTCAAAAAGACACAAGGTTTTGACCCTGCATGATACATTGGGGTTGGCAGGAGTCTAAAGTCCCCAAAGCAAAACCTTGTGTCTTTTTAAAACGCACCCACGGGGCCGATGGACCCCAAAAAAAAATTTGGAAAAAAAATTGCTCAACTTCTGCAAAATTGCTGCAGTTTTTGTCCAAAATTTTTAATTCAAAAAACCCATTTTTTCTGGAAATAAAATTTTGGACTTTCACACCCACCCCATTCAACCCCACCCACCCCAATCACACCCCACCACTGGGGGGGTGGGGGTTGAGTGGGTGCGAGTGGATGTGAATGGCAGGTCTTTAGTCACAGTCGCACAAGGCATTTTACCAGGAAAATTTTTTAGTCACAGTCGCGATTGTGGCCCTTAACATTTTCACTATGAAAATCTTTAGTCACAGTCGCGATTGTGACCCTTCACATTTTCACTATGAAAATCTTTAGTCACAGTCGCGATTGTGGCCCTTAACATTTTCACTATGAAAATCTTTAGTCACATTTGTGGCCCTTACTATGAAAATCTTTAGTCACAGTCGCGATTGTGACCCTTAACATTTTGGGTCAAAAATTTGGGTCAAAATTTTTGGGTCAAAATTTTTGGGTCAAAAATTTTGGTCAAAAATTTTGGGTCAAAATTTTTGGGTCAAAAATTTTGGTCAGTCAAAAATTTTGGGTCAAAAATTTTGGTCAAAAATTTGGGTCAAAATTTTTGGGTCAAAATTTTTTTTTTTCGCTGAGAATTGTTCTTGGGGGGGGGCTTCTCGTCCGTCACGCGTGACGTCACACCCGTCACGCGTGACGTCACGGTCCGTCACGCGACTCCGGGCACCGTTCCCGATGGTGTCCTACTTGGACGCCAACTCGACCTTTTTTGATTCATTCCCCTTTAGGACGCCAACTCGACCTTTTTTGATTCATTCACCTCTCGGACGCCAACTCGACCTTTTTTGATTCACAAATTTTAGGACGCCAACTCGACCTTTTTTGGACCTTTTGAATCAAGATGCCATCCACACCTTACTCCTGTATACTTCACCTGTAGGACGCCAACTCGACCTTTTTGGTCATAGGGGGGGGTCATATGGGGGTCATATGGGGGTCATATGGGGGTCATATGGGGGTCATATAGGGGTCATATGGGGGTCATATAGGGGTCATATGGGGGTCATATAGGGGGGGGTCATATGGGGGTCATATAGGGGTCATATAGGGGTCATATAGGGGTCATATGGGGGTCATATAGGGGTCATATAGGGATGGAATGCAGACCTATCGGCGCGGCCGATGTGGATACGGCCCTCAAGAAGATGAAGAAGACAACATCCCCCGGATTACACGGCTGGCGTGTGCATGAGCTAAGGCAACTGCCGCCTGAAATCCTGGAGCTAGTGGCCGATGCCATGAACGCAGTGGAAACCGAAGGACAATGGCCGGAGCAGCTCATGCACGCAATAGTCCACCTCCTGCCGAAGCCCGAGAGCACCGGAGATCCCCTGTCGCAACGGCCCATATCCATAACCCCCGTCCTCTACCGGATCTGGGCTGCGATAAGGGCGAAAGAAGCACTCGCGTGGATGGACGAGATCGCGCCAAGTGGGATGCATGGCTGCCGGAAGGAACATGGCACGGACGACCTGATATGGCACTTGGCAGCACTCATTGAGGAGGCGCACCTGACAGGCGAACCACTTTACGGCCTTGCGCTAGACTTCAGGAAGTGCTTCGACTCGGTCCCGATTGAGATAGCATTCAAGCTGGCTGGGGAGCTTGGATTCAACGAGGTTGTGCTGCGTACCTTGCGGGTGGCCTACGCCAGCATGCAGCGCCACTTTCGAATGGGAGCGACAGTAGGTGAGGGCTTCATTCCGACGAACGGGATCATGCAGGGATGCCCCCTAAGTGTCATTCTCATCAACGTCCTCATTAGCGTATGGATGCGACACATAGCAGACATCGAAGCAGCAATACCACTCTCGTATGTCGATGATGTGTATGCGATGTTGAAGTCACTCGCCAACCTGGAGGAGGCGGCCAGGCGGTCAGGACGGTTTGCAGGGCTGACCGGGATGAAAGTCTGCACGCAGAAGAAATCGCATTTTTTCACAACGGCGCCGCACGCTCCGCAAACGATCGAATACGCGGAGAGCAAAGGCGAGGAGGGGAACAGCGAGCAGACGGAATTGATACAGAGGCGCACAACATTTGATGCCCTGGGGGCGATGATAACGACGGATCGGGTGCCGCCGGGGGAGGCGATACAACCGTCAAGGCGTATATCGGAAAGAAACGCTGAAGCCGAGCTCGTACTGAAAAGGGCAAGCTGTCTCCCACTTCCAGGCGACGCAAGAGACCTGGTCGTTAGTATGACGGCAGGGGCAAAGCGTTACTACGGCACCGCAGTGTCCGAACTCAGGAAGCGGGATATCGTGCGCCTACGAAGGCTGTTTACTGACGCGGTGTGGACGGGACCGCCGCGTCGAGCCCAGGAGGCCGTGCTGCACATACTGCACCACGGACACAGACTCGACCCGGTAGTAGTGCCGGTTTACCGGAGAATAACCACCTGGGCTGTTCAAGCCGAGAAGTGGGAGTCCGCGCGGACTCTATCCCGGACGGCATGGGAGCAAAGCGACGCGCTACTAATGCTGAGAGGGCCCCTAGCCCTTTTCAAGAGAGCTCTGGATGGGCTCCAGTGGCGCTGGGTGGCACCGACCAGCATTGCCTACACGAACGAAGCCGGAGACGAGGTAGTGCACGATGCAGCGGCGCAGGGCTGCACCCGAATATTTCAACACGACTTGCGGCACGCGCTGAGGCTGCGTGAGATGGCTCAGCTCGCAGCGCGGCGAGCAGCGGACTTCGGGGGTGTGCAGAATGGGGTAGACCACCAGGCAACCCGGCACCTACTAGAAATGCGGGACTCCCCCCTCACCGCGTACGAAGCCGGCATGCTCAAGTCGGTACTTGCGGGAGCCACACCGGCAACCGGGCGAACGGGGTTGGGTGAACGAAACTGCCCGTACTGCGACACACAGGACCGGGAGACGGTAGAGCACTTGTTCTGGACGTGCCCAGCCTGGGAACGAATTCGATCGAAGCACGGAGACTTGGTGAACGTGCAAAGGAATTGGCCCCCGTGCCTACGCTTGTGCGGGGTGGCCCCAGCTGTACGAGGAGACGAAGCGATCCCCGGGCTGCCGGCAGCTAGGGAAGAAAGGTTGCGTGTTCTGAAGCGGCTACACCTTTTCTTCGTCGAGGTCCTAACTCGACGTCAGGAAGCAGACGGCCTGCTTGACAGGTCCACCAGGCATCACAGGACCGTGAACTACCCGCGCGGGTGGAAGCCATCAGAACCACACAGACTCACGGTCCCTGCCATCGCACCATCCGCCGTCGAAACGAAGTGGAAATATGGCCAAGAGATGTGGCTGGCATTCACCGACTGGCTGCAGCAGACGAAGTGGGCCCCCCCAGGGCACGACGAGCTGGGAACCAGCTTCATCGAATTGGCAGTGGAGTTCGAGCTGTACACTGGACGGCGACTCCCTGACCTGAAGAGTAGGTACTACTCAGCCCTCCCACAAGCACCAACCGGCAAGGCGACAGCGGCCCGCGCAACGTTACCGGCCCGGGAAATGGGACAGCAGGCTCCTGGTTTATTTCGATGGCGGGGCGAGAGCGAATGGTACCGCCTTCGCCGTTGCCGGGGCGGGGGCAGTCGTGTATGGAGTGAAAGTGGCAGAAGTGGTCCTGCCACTGCCGACCGTACGCAGCAACAACGTAGCAGAGTACGAAGAACTGGGGAATGCAGGCGAAGCGGAAAGAGAGGAATGCACGGTGCGAGGCGACTCGGCGCTCGTTGTCGGGCACCTCGCACGACGCATGGCATGTTCAGAGGAACTGAAGCCGTATCTGACGCGCGCGGCCTTGAAGGTGTCGTCCCTGCAGAGACGGCTGACACTGCACATTGAGCACGTTGCGCGGGACCCGGCAGCAACAAGAGACCATGCTGGCAAACTTCCGCCGGTCCGGTCTAGGAAAAGCGCTCAGCCTCATCGAAATGGGGAAAGCGTATAGGAAGGTGGTTGCACAGCCGTGGTTCTGCGGCCATGAATACTCCACCACCGTTTTGACATCTGTGGGAGGAACGGTTGTGCGGGGTGTTTCGAGGCGTGCACAGTTGTCGACCGCGACCGAGGAAGTGATCATGAAGATACGCGAACACACGCGAGAAAATCGCCCAGAACAGCAAGAAAACAGCCCGTTCCCTCCGCACCTGGAATGGGCCGCAACCTTTTTGCCAGAGGAGGCCTATCCGGCAGGGTGGACGCAGGGAAAGCCGGACTGGAAGGCGAAGGCAGAAGCGGCAGGAAGAAGCACAAGCACGGAACCGTGCGAAGGAGCCCCCCCGTTCGAGGCCCCGGAAGGCGCGGTGAATACCTCCCGCCCCGGAGTGGTTTGCTCGCATCACAGAAAGCCGCGATGCAGGGAACCCCTGCAACCACCAGAATCTTCAGCCCCGCCAGGAACGGATCTACCAGATCCTGTGGAACCCCAGTCCCCACCAGCTGCGCAAGTTCATCCTCCCTTGGGGGAGCCTGAGCTTCCCCCGAACTCCCCATCTTCCCCGCATGATGCATCCGTGCTTCCATCGGTTGGATGTACGTTTGCAGGGCGAAATGCATTCCAGGCTGCGGTGATTGAGGCTTGCCTCAAGCAGAACCGGGGCAACATTCACCGCGAGCTGCACCGGGAGAAAGTTTTGTTCTCGTGCAAAGCGGTGCAAAGCGGTGATGCCTGCCCTTTCCAGTGCAACGCTAGAGAAAGCGAGGATGGGGTGTTCACCATCAGTGCGAGTCTAGCACACACGTGCTCGGCCGCAAGCGGCTCCGTGGGCCTCGGGGGGCGCTTGCAAACTGACTGGCTGGCCACCACCATCCAGCCGTGGCTCGTCCAGGAGCCAAAGTTATCTTCTGCTGCCATTGTGGCGCGTGCAAAGTCAGACTTCTCCGTCGACATTAGCACGTACGTGGCACTTCAGGCCCGCAGGCGAGCTGTTGATCAGAACAGCATTGCTGGAGAGGATACATACGGCCTGCTACGGTCGTACTTTGCGTCCGTCGAGAAAGAGGACCCGGCGGCTTCCTGCCGCGTGGTTGAAGACAAGGCGGGCCGCTTCAAGTACGCCTTCGCCGCGCACGGTGCGTGTGTTGCCGCACTGCCTCATATGTGTCCGATCGTAATCGTGGACGCCGCGCACCTGAAGCACACAGGAAGGCTCTTGTTCTGTGCTGTCGGGTTTGACGGCGAGGAGAACACGGTCCCTATCGCCCACGCAATCGGATTAGCCGAAGACACAGAGAACTGGACGATGTTTTTCGTGGACCTTGAAAAACTTTGCAAGCAAAATTTTAGCCTCATGTCTGATCAAGATAAGGGGCTTGCTGCGGCGGCTAGGGGTGTTTTCCCAAACAAAACACACTTCATTTGCCGTGAGCACGTAAAACGCAATGCCGGCAAGAAGTACAAGCATTTCGTGACTCAGTTGTCTACAGCACGCAACGTGGACGACTACAAAGAAGTCCTTGCCGTTCTCAAGCAAGAGAATGTAAAAATGTCGGAGCACCTCGATAGCATGAGGGAGCAACTGGCCGACGCCTTCACGAACACTTGCCGGTACAGTCAGTACTCGTCAAACCGGGTGGAGAACCACAACAACGTGGTCATGAAGGCTCGAGAAGCTCGAAGCGTGATTGAAAGCTTCGAACTGCTTCGCGACTACACGCAAGGCCTATTTACACGGAGGCGAGAATTGCTGGTGATATTCAGACAAGATGCACTGGTGCCGAAAGCAGGCTTCAAACTCGGCCGTCTCATATCTGCAGCAGCCAATGACTGGACCGTAAAGGTCACGACGACGGGGAAAATGCAGGTCAGCAGGAGCGCAGCCCCTAGGGAAAGAGAGGCCGTCACGGTAGGAAACGACGGTAAGTTCACGTGCACGTGCATGGAGACTGCTCGGGTCACTGGCTTCCCCTGTGTGCACGCCGTGGCCGCTATCCAGGCTACAAGACCAAAGGAGCTGCCCAGCTACGTGCCGGACGTGTTCAAGGTGTCAGCATACCGTCAAGTGTATTCCAGAGAAGTCCCAGCACTGCCGACGCTCCACCTTAAGCCTGACGAGGGCGCCCTAGCAAGAAGCGGGTGAAGTCAAGGAACGAATCTGTTCTTCCCGATCCGGTCCGCATAACGACCTGCAGGAAATGCCACAAAACAGGGCACAACTACAGAACGTCGCTGCCCCGCCCTTGCCCAAGAAGGAGAAGTGTCCACAAAAACCACCCGGCAAAGCTTCTGCTGGGGAAAAAAGACCGCGTGACACGACGCTCGCGGAGGACATGCCAGAGGCAAAGTGCCCCAAGAAACAGGGCGACGCAGAACCCAAGGGGTATAGCACCCTCTTACGCGAGTTACTCGACGAGACAAACACGAGTATCACGCCGGTGAAAGGCGACGGATGCTGTTTCTACCATTGTCTCGTGGCGTCTGACTTCCCATTTTTTGCTGCGTTTCGCAAGAATGCGGAACGAAGTGCAATCGACTTGCGCTACCACCTCTTCCATCAACAGCTTCCAGATTACCTTGCCGTGAAGTTCAAGAAAGGCGTCGAGTCCCGACTCGAAGGAGCACCAGACGAAGCTGCTAGGTTGGATGAGTCTGTTACCACGTATGAGGAATGGATGGCCAAGGCCAAAGTATCGGGGTACTACGCTGATGAGTCGACAATCCTTATGGCGGCAAATGTGTACAATTGCACTTTCAAAATAATCACAGTAACGGAGGTAGGGGGGGGACTCACGTTGACGCTACAAACTACAACGTGCTCGCGGAAGTCGGTTCATACCTGTACCTCCTGCATGAAGACCACCGCATGCACTGCTCTCTCATTGTGCGGGTGCCAAGCCAGCTCATTAAAATTATTCCAAAGAATCCCACGTACGAGGTGAAGTTGTAGGAGGCACGCACACGCGCTTTCATCCCACCTCCCCCTACGATCAAAGTCTCCTCACCATCATCACATTCAGAACGAAAGCCAATACCTGACCGCAGACGTTGCATGTGTCCCAGGGCCCCTGTCCACAGGATTCACGGCGTACCCCATATCTTCACCAGAACTGGGTTGCTTTGTTTTCCGGAACTAAATCCAATTACAATGGCCCCCCATCGTTTTTTGTTTCGCGGTCTGAGAGACCCCGATCTTAGTCCCAACACTCCCGGGTCAGCTAATTTATTTCTAGGGTTTATATTCGACTCATTTATATCAGGAGAGGCTTTTCGTTTCTGGCGGAGCTTTTTTTTCTGGAGGTGCTTTTTATTTCTGGAGCTTTTTTTCTTTCTGTTTCTGCGCGGTCTGAAATCATCATTGCTGCATGTTTACCTTTTCCCGGACCTGGGAGAAGAACGTTTCGCGTTTTAGTAACCCACCCACCCCCGCGTCCCACAGAGATTACCGCACCTTCTTCACCAGAACTGGGTTGCTTTGTTTTCCGGAACTAAATCCAATTACAATGACCCCCCATCGTTTTTTGTTTTGCGGTCTGAGAGACCCCGATCTTAGTCCCAACACTCCCGGGGCAAGCTAGTTTATTTCTAGGTGACTTCTCGACTCATTTACGTTTTTTCGTTTCTGGCGGAGCTTTTGTTGTTGCTTTTTATTTTGGAACTTTTTATTTCTGGAGCTTTTTTTGTTTCTGTTTCTGCGCAGTCTGAAATCATCATTGCTGCATGTTTACCTTTTTCCGGACCTGGAGAAGAACATTCCGCGTTTTCCGCCTGATGAGGGGCTCTTGGAAGCGAAGTGAGTCCCGCCAAACAAGCAAAGGAATGCAGCTACGTTGTGTTCGCAGGGAGTGCGTCAAGAATCGCCTACCGGCGGAGACCTGCTGTCGCCTCAAGCAGCATCATCACGGATCGGATGGTCTAAGGCCGCGGATGCATTTTTGCACAGCTCACAGACTAGGACGCTGCGGCGATTGCGTAGTAGCAAACGAAGCATTAGCCAGCTGCTGCCCGAAGCACCATGCAAACAGAAGAGCGAACAGAGACCCCCACTCCCAGCCCGGGGGTGCATCGGCCGTTACCTAGCCAAAACATGAGCGTGGTCGTACTTTCGTGAAGGGGGGCACCACGTTTAAAAGGGTCCGCAGCACTCACGCACACACAAGATGAACACGATGCAGGCAGCCCAGCGCGTCGTCATGCGCACTGCGGCAAAGGCACTTGCCGCCGTCGGCCAGCAGCGGTGGTCGACCGGGACCCTGGCGGAGATCAAGGAGACGAGCCCCCCCATGTTCTGCATGCAGTGCGAGCAGACGAACGGCAATGGATGCGAGAAGGTGGGCATGTGCGGGAAGATTCCGGCCGTGGCTGCGATGCAGGACAACCTGGTGCACCTTGTGCGCGGCATTAGCAAGTACGCCCACGCGGCGCGGGTCCTCGACCCCGCGGCGTCCGACCCCGCGGTGGACCGGTTCATGCTGGAGGCGATGTTCTCGACGCTGACCAACGTGAACAACGACCCCGACCGTTTCAACGCCTACCTCCGTGAGGCTGAGGCAATGCGCGCGCAAGCCCGCGAGCTCTACATCAAGGCAGGCGGCAAGGACGACCTTGGCGGCGCTGCCACGTACGAGCTCGCCGGCGACGACGAGAACGAAGAGGCTGGTGTCTTGGAGCGTGCGGAGCACTACGACCCGGACACGTTCGCGCTGCTCGAGCTCATCACGTACGGCGCAAAGGGCGCCGCCGCATACGCTCACCACGCCATGGTTCAGGGCAAGGAGAGTGACTCGATCTACGCTGGGCTCCACGAGTGCATCGCTTGCACCGACGACCCGAACGCGTCCGTCGCGACGCACCTCGGTATGGCACTCCGCCTCGGCGCGGTTAACCTCGAAGTCATGGCGCTCCTCGAAAACGCGCACATCTCCTCCTTTGGGGTGCCCACGCCTAAGACAGTCAACACGTCGCCGGTCGAGGGCCATTGCATCCTCGTGTCCGGGCACGACATTCGTGACCTGAAGAACGTCCTGGAGCAGACTGAAGGCAAAGGCATCAACGTCTACACCCACGGCGAGCTGCTGCCCGCCCACGGGTACCCGGAACTGCAGAAGTACTCGCACCTTGTGGGTCACTACGGCGGTGCGTGGCAGAAGCAGCGCATGGACTTCACCCGGTTCCCTGGCGCCATCGTGATGACCACGAACTGTCTTATCGAGCCAAAGTCGACCTACCGCAACCGCCTGTGGACCCGGCAGACCACCGGGTGGCCGGGGCTGAAGCACATGGTGAACGACGATTACTCGGAAGTCATCGCCAAAGCGCTCGAGCTGCAGCCCTTCCAGGGGAGTGAGCAGGGCCGCACAGGGCCGATGACGACCGGGTTCGGGGCAGACGCCATCTTGGCGAACGCAGACAAGGTGGTGGGCGCGATCAAGTCGGGTGCCCTGAAGCACTTCTACGTTATTGGCGGGTGCGACGGACGAGAGACGAACCGGTCCTACTTCTCGGACATGGCGAAGAGCGTGCCGAGCGACTCCGTGATCCTGACGTTGGGCTGCGGCAAGTTCCGCTTCAACACGGAAGAGTTCGGGGACATTGGCGGCATCCCGCGCCTTTTGGACGTTGGCCAGTGCAACGATGCGTACGGTGCCGTCCGTGTTGCCCTTGCCCTCAAGGATGCGCTCGGTGTGGCGTCGGTCAACGACCTGCCCATCTCCTTCGGCATCTCCTGGTTTGAACAGAAGGCAGTGGCCGTGTTGCTGACGCTCCTGTACCTTGACGTTAAAAACATCCACTTGGGCCCGCGCCTGCCGGCCTTCTTGACCCCGACACTGGTCGACTTTTTGGTGAAGAACTACGGACTTTCGCCCGTCGGTGACGGTGTCGTGGACGCCGCGAAGCTGTACGCCATGAAGAGCAACAACCTTGTCGCCGCCGCGGCGTAGGTTCTTCCACGCAAGGGCCCTCACGACTTGTGGTGAAGTCGGCTTGGTGCCGCACGTCTCTCAAGCCGCCTGAACACTTTTTTCAACCACGCAGGCGGCTCAACGCAGTATCCAACAGCTGTCAGCGGCAGCTCGAGGAATCTT
Source organism: Diplonema papillatum (assembly GCA_030068145.1). Lineage (NCBI taxonomy): Eukaryota > Euglenozoa > Diplonemea > Diplonemida > Diplonemidae > Diplonema > Diplonema papillatum. The sequence continues at coordinate 20,279 of JAPJBO010000660.1, forward strand.
CCCGTGGCCAGACACTTTTACAACAGCTTTTGCTAAATTTTATAACACGCAAGCACCCCGTCCCCCCGCCCCCGCCGCTGCTAAACGAAAGTGCATGCTAACCCTGTGTGCTCGAGTGGTATGCACTTATTTCCAGGAACCCTTCGGGCGGGGCACGAACAGGTCTTCTGCCGCTCTTCGAACAACCCCTTTCTCTTGTTGTCTTCAATTTGTTTTCCGTTTTCACATTTCTTCGCACGCGCTGCTTGCGGGCCCCGCTTGGTCTACAAGGAACTTGTTCGGCTTCAGACAGCGCGTCGCGTCGGCCGTTTACCTTTTTCCAAACATGCTATGCTAACAAAAAAATGAGCAACGCGTTGCGACACCCACAGCTCGCACTTGCGCCCTGTATCACCGAATCAACTTCCAGGGCATTTTGTTTGTGCGATTTGACCTGTGCGCGTTCAGGTTAAACCGCTGCCAACGTTCCTTTTTAGCTGTAACAAGTATGCTCACTAAGGTGGTTACTGGTTATCGCAAAAAAACGACTTCCTCTGCTGTGAAGCTACGGCTTGCTAGTAACGCGTTCTCATCTTGCGCTTTTTAATTGTTGCGTCGGCGTGTCCGTATCCGCGGCCGCCGCGTTTGAGTCATTCGAGTGTAGTGAAGTTAACTCAGCAGACCTCTTGGGTGTCTACTTGTACACCTCAAGTAAATCAATGCAAAATACTGGTCTGTCCGTACCTGTGAGGGTAAGGCTCACTGCTTCGCACACGCTGCTTGCCCGCTTGGTCTACAACAAACCTGGTTTGGCACAGCGCGTCGCGTTGACCGTTTCAATTTTTGGGTTAGACTGTGCATGCGCCTGGATTAGTCAGGAGTTCCCGGTAACCATATGACGTTACCAGTGTGGCGATATCTGACACTGAAGGGTCCAAGACCAAACAACGCAACTCCGCCCACCAACCCTTCTTCCCGATCCGTTGCGCCGCGCACGGCGGGCACGATCACCCTGAGGCGAATCCACAAGCCCTGCCTATTTACATTCATCCCTTCCATGTTCACTCGCTAGGGCCGGTGGGATGACTTCGCCTGCAGGGGGTGGCACAGACGAGTGGCAAGTCTACCCCGGTCCCCTCTTTTCCATAATGACCTCCCCTTTTGCGCGTTTCTTCTTCCCGACCCTAAGCGACAGCGCTGAGAAGTTCGAGCACCCGTTCGGATGTTGTGTGGTCTCGAGGTCTTCCCGTGGCGATACTGAAGATCGTGCTCTCGCTCCCCAGACACCAGCAGTTCGAAACGCACTGCCGTGCTGCGCAACCCTGGTGTCACCCGCGCCTCGACGAAACGCTTCAGCCAGAGGGGTGAAGAACATCACAAGAAACCTCTCGGGCCATCACAGCACATGGAAAAGCGACAGCACAGAAGCACAGCGAGACGGCGATCTCCCGAGCCGGACTCGCCCGCCCGCACGGACACCTCGGACTGTGCCTACTTGCGGCCACCACAGAAGTACGTGTGGAAGTGAGGAGACCGGAAACGCCGGAGAAATGATGCACTCTAACTCGTCTCTCTCTTGGGAAAGGTCACCGCGGTAGCGATGACCACGTGAACACATACAGGTGGATGGAAGAGGCCCTGAATCTGCTAAGGCGTGACAACCCCCGTCCCTGTCTCTCCCAGGGAGCTGCCCCGGGTCCACCTGACGGTGGAGGCCGCACCCTTTGACTTGTTTTGATGTGTTCTTTCACCAGCTCCAGCCCCCACAACACCCGTGTCAAATAGCCTGCAGTCCACTCCACGAGTGGCTAACTCCCAGATTATCAACCAGTCTTACAGAAAAAAACGCTAGCAAACCAACCAAAGACTAAACCAAATAATGCCGAAAGCTGAAGAAAATGAGAACAGTGGAGCTCTGTCCACTGACATGAGCTTGGAGAACCTCTTCGGTGCCAAGGGTAAAGTCGCGCTGATCACAGGCGGTGGAAGCGGAATTGGCGCGATGATTGCCACGGGTGTGTTTCTTTCACTAGTCCGACGGGCACAGGGTTAAAGGGAACAGAGGATTTCGAAGCAAAGCGCGGGCCTTGGAGTTCAACCTCAAGTGCTACGGTGCTTTTCAGGCAACACTGCGAGTTATCTTTTGGCCGATAATCAGGCTTCCTCCGGCAGTGTGACTGAGTATGAAGACCACAAAACGCGCCCAATTCTGATCCTGGCACATACTCCGTCTTACCGTAGTCCAATCCAGCACCAGCCAGACGACAAAATGTACAGTGTACTTACAATCCACCAAACCAATGCTAGGTCTGGCGAGAAACGGCGCCAAGGTGTACATCGTATCTCGCAAGGATACAACAGCGTTTGCCAATGAGCTGCCCGGCTGCGTGTCGATGCGAGGAGACGTCGCCAACCCGGCAGATGTGAAGCGAATTGTCGACGAAATCACATCGCGCGAAGGCAAGCTGCACATTCTCGTGAACAACGCTGGGACGAACTTTAGCGCGCCGCTGGGAAAGTACCCCTCAGACATGTTCGACAAGGTCCGGTTCTCATCTTTTCGCAACAAACGCGAGCAAAAGACGCATAAAAGGAGAGAATAGCCGTAAAAGGAACAAAAAGAAAGTTTACCACGAATACCATTTCTTTGTTATGTGCTCCAGACTACGTGTGAAATGTTTGTCCCGCTGTACCAAGATCAATGATCTTCACCAACCCATGGTTGGCATTGAGGTGCGAAAAACTGCCTTTCAAACTGGAGCTGAGGGGGTTGAACCCAATATTCGATTCATCACCAATTGTCCAAGTTGGCCGACGTGATGGGGTCTGGTCGCCGGGACAGGAACTTCGTGCAAGAACACGTTGGGGGTAGAGGGCTACGCCATTCTTTTGCGTAGATCGTCTCATCTGCTTCTGAGATGTCCAACCTCGATCCGAACGGAACTGTGGATAGAACGAAGGCGGGTGGTGTCTCCAACGAAGTCGCTGTCTCTACGCTGAACAGACGCGGGTGTGCGGTTGCCTAAAACGAGGGTTGCAGCGAAGGTAAAAGCCATCCACCAGCGCAAGTGGAATCAGAACGAAGAATGATTCGTAAACCCGCAAACCCGTCTTGTGTCGTCGTCCGGTGTTGAACAACGACCCAAAAAATTCAGGTTATGGCCCTGAACGTGCGCGCCCTATTCTACCTGACGCAAGAGCTCCTGCCGCTGCTCAAGAAGGGCGGCAGTGACGAGTACCCTACGCGCGTGATTAACATCTCGTCGATCAACGGCGTACGCGCGCCCACTGCGATGGACACGTACGCTTACAGCGCGAGCAAGGCTGCCGTCCTGCGCTTGTCCGAGCACCTCGCAGGGCGGCTCGCATCCCAGCGGGTGCTCTGCAACACGATCTGCCCGGGCCCTTTCGAGTCTCGCATGATGCGCGGCATGGTGCGCAACATCGGCAAAGAGGGCGTCGCCAGCGGCACCGCCATCGGCCGTATGGGCGCGCCTGCGGTATGCATCCTTTTCCATCCATTCCATGTGTTGCCTCGCAATGAAGCGAAACACGCTGATGGTGTCATCACGACCCAGGATTCTACCATCGTGTAAAGCCCCCCTCCCCTCGTACTATCTATAAATATAGGTGAAAAACATCAGATATTTCCTGAAAAAGCTAGAAGTACACCCCAAGTTTCAGAGTGACTCGGACTATTTAGCCACTGTTTAGCCACTATTCAACCACTATTCAACTACCATTCAACCAGTGGCATGTAGAGTGAGCTTCATGAGGTCTCACTCTAAGTGACGCTGAAACCAGTGGACAAAGGTGCATGTAAACACACACTGTGCTCGCAGCAGCTCTCGCATTGCTGATGCAGTAGAGGTGGTGAACCTTGATGAATCAGTGATGATGGACCTGGACACGCTCTCTGTGCTGGATCTGCATGCTGACACCTGTCCTTCACCTGCATCAAAGAAAAAACGGGTGTCCAGCGAGCGCTCTTAGCCGGACCTAAAACTTAAAAGTCGTTGCGGCTGGGGGCAACCCTTAAAACTTTTAAAAATCAACACGCGTACTATTTACGAATAGTACGACTGATTAAATAGTACGAGGGGGGGCTTTGCTATTTATCCACTATTTAACCACTATTTAACTACCATTCAACCAGCGGCATGTAGAGTGAGCTTCACTCTCAGTGACACGAACTGAACCAAGAGAATCGGGGCTCAGCGCTAGGGTCCAGATAGGGTCCAGGCCCACGGTAATCACGCCATCCAAGGATGGAATCTTCAATATTGCAGCTTCCACAACAAGCGGAGAGCAAGACGAGAAAAAAATCAAGAAATAAACTTGATACGTTTCGATAAAAAAAGGACCGACAACCGGAGACCCTAAAACACCGAACCTCTAAACCACAATAAACGCTAAAAAGCTCAGTCGTGCATTTACCATCGGGGCTGAGCGGGCGGAGGCTGTAAGGTGAAATGGTCAAAATACCCTGGGGAAAATGTGGGACAAAAACTTTCCGAAATACGGGGTTTTAGGGATTCTGGCCCAAAGAAAAAGTTTTTTTCAACGCCCACCTTGGGTGACTGAGCATGCAGGGTCAAAACCTTGTGTCTTTTTGGCAAATGGCCACCCATTTTTTCCGGAAAAAAAATTGGGGTTTTTAAATTTTAAAATTTTGGAACAAACACTGCAGTGATTTTTGATGAAGTTGAGCAATTTTCTTTTTCCAAATTGTTTTTTGGGGGCCATCGGCCCCGCGGCGTTGAAATAAGACACAAGGTTTTGACCCTGCATGTTACCCTTTACTGGCTTTCGGGTAGAGTGTCACCAGTTTTCAGCTTCCAGTGATGCATGCTCGAACACTTTGTTGGCCCAAGACTTTTTGAACCCGGATATCGCAGTGCTCCCCACACTTAATACATACAACCACAGGACATGGCTGCACCGGTGTTGTACCTGTGCGGCAACGGAGGGAGTTTCGTAACAGGTGCCACGCTGGTCGTCGACGGCGGCTCTTTGGTGAAGGCGGTTTCGAAGATGTGAGTCGCATTGCATGCTGTGGGTACCCAAGCCCGCCAACAGGAAAGGAAAACCCCACACGTTCCTCGCCGTTTTTCTGTCTGTCTGATTGGCCGTGAAATGCACCGTTCGGTGATCGGCGGCTTCGAAGAACGCACGGACCGCTGTGCCGACTGGCAGCTCTGCGTACGCAGCAGCAAACACCGGATCACCGGCGTTCTCCCTCAACATATTGGGGTCATTCCTTCAAAAAGTGTCCCGATCTCGTTTGCGGCTAACAAGCCCCAAAACAGTGTTTTGAATTCCTCACCAAAAAGTGAGGTTAGCGGGAGCACTGCCCCCGCCACTAAAAAACACACGTTTCCTCCCCACGCCGATGTTGCCCTCCGCTGGGTGACAGGTGAGCTGCATCACCTTCCTGGGCGCTCTGCGCACATTTGCTGTTCGGGAGTTAGCCGGGTAGCGTACAACGTTTTTCGTCCATCCACGCATGAGGGTGGCACCGAGAGCGAAGCATGCAGAGCGTGACCGAGCAGGGGAAACCACGAGTCCAGCCTCAGAAGCTGGAGTTAACGCTGGTGTCAAAAAAAATCCGGGCGCCACACCCGCTTTTCGGACGTGGATTACACGCGCTTTGGTTGTAGCGCACCGGCTTATCGGGTATGACTCGTGCACACCCTAGTTTTCCACGGCGAGGCTGGACCTCGCCGTGCACGCAAAGCGTTCCTACCGAAGCAGAAAATGAGGTCAGCGACACCCAGCGAACGACAATGGAAGGAGCGGGGCCGGTGAATTTTAGGGGTCAGCCCCGGTATGCCAACGAAGCTCTCAGAAAACGGTCCAGGCCCGCATTTGAGCGAGTGCGGGGAGTGCGCACCTGCAGCCTGCAAGGCAGCTGTCCGGCAGCCCCGGCCCGGTTGTGACGCATTACCTTCCTATCTTCGGCAACTCTGCTCTGCCCACGCCCCATTACCTGCAGGTACAGGTGCCAAAACTCGAGGGGCTGCCTTGTGCTTATATCGACGGAGGCTAGCGGGGAAGAAAACAGTCCAACTAGGTCTTTTTTTGTTCAACGCTTTCGCCCGACCACTAAACCCAGAATTAACCTGTGTTTTCGTGTGGGCTTTGCAATGAGCACATTCACCACCTCCGAGATTTCACAACCGGCAGCCTAGCCTCCTCAAGTATTTCCTGCAAAGCAGGTGCTCTAATATACAAAAGTAACCAGCCACCAACGAAGCGCAAGCGCGGTGCATTTCGCACCCGCGTCAACCGCCACCCCCGCCCCGACCTCCGCCTCCTCCCGCTCTTCGTCCCACCCGTTGCGACCTTTGCGCTGTTTTAAAATGCCGAGGGTGTGTGGGGTGCTAGCTTTTCTTTTACGTCGAACAGAGCACAGCTGTGAGCGACAACCAGTTGCTGCCCCTTTTCACTCTTCTGGTTTTTTGGTTGGTGCGCCGTGCGACGGAAATGGTTGTGGGGGGAGACGCCTGATACAGCATCTACGCGACAGGCAGGGACACATTGCACAGCGCTGATGGTAGCCTTCCTTGTAGAAGACATAGGACCACTCCACGGCACAAGGAATTCCACATCAACAGCACTCTACATTCTCTCGAAGAAGACTTCCTTCTAACACAAACCTAATACAGGCAGGATTCTGCTCAAATGCAAACGTACTATAGGCAGGATTCTCACAGCCCCGTCCGGAGCAGCCCTGTTGAGGAGATAACGACTGGGCATCGCTTTTCATCGCCCATTGCGATGCCTCGGTGCAAACAAAACGAAAGAAATTAAAAGGGCATGGATACCGTCCCGCTCTTAATTTATAGGCTCTTTATTCGCGCGCTCTTAATTAGCGGGGGTTTTAATTTATGAATAACTATTTTTTCATCGGCCCGAAGATTTTGGGCTGAAATTAATTAATTTCGTCCCGACATTATGAAACTGAGGTACAGCAGACGGTACAGTACACGGTACGGTACAGACGGTACGGTACAGACAGAACGGTACGTTGTCAGGCCGAAAACGTAAAAGAAAAATGACGAAAGACTCGCTAGCTGCAGGGCAAAACCGTTGGTGAAGAGTACGGCCGAGATAACGTTAGCGGGAAAAGGGGGGAAAGGCTTGCCAGTTCACTCGTCCTTAACCCTCTGCGCTTCAGGCTCGCCTTCAGCACACGCTTCGAGGGTTCGTTTCTTCGCGAAGAAAGAGTTCAGTGTTGGTTGATTCTTCGGAGGGGGTTTCGCCTTCGACGGAGGGCGCCCTGGTCCGCGTTTGCCCGGAGGCTTTGCAGCAGGCTGCGTTGAACGTGTCGCGGGCACTGCCGCTGGGGCCATCTCTTGGCTTGAGATTGGCAAGGTGATGTCAGAATTGCCTTCCTCCTCAACAGTCTCGACAAGATCCTTGTCCCAGTTTTTCTCCTCGTCGTAGAGGGCTTTGTACTTGTCAAACACGACAGTGATGGGGGCTCCTTTTGAGTCCACGGGTTGCTGAAGACCGAGTGCTCGGTGCACACCAGAGGCGGCCCATGAGTACACGATGGATTCACGGTTCAGGCGGTCAATATCTTGAGCAAGGCACTGGTACTTGACGTGGCGCTTGTAGGGTAATTTTCCCCATGGTGCTACCCCACCGTTTTCTCCAGGTCAGCTTCCGAATTTCATCCGCCGAAAGGACCGTTCGTTCGGTAGCCGGCTTACTCCCAAGTTCGACAACGCTGTCGTCAAGCGCCCTTTCGTCAACAGCCCTGAAGAGCTCAGGGACGGAAGCCTTGATTTTAATTTGTGGGGTCCTGTTTAGTGAATTTCTAATTTATGAATAATTATTTATTTTTGGCCGTATTCATAAATTAGAAGTTCATAAATTAAGAGCGGGACGGTATCCATGCCCTTTGGCCCAAGGGTCATCCTGGAGGTCATGGTATCTACATGGCATCACACTTACTACGACGTGGCGGTGTATACGCACCTACATACTACCTACAGAGTACCCTGTACCCATGTATGGTGTATACGTAGCACTACGTGGTGGTATGAGATCTGTCGGTTGCAGCAACCAGCTTGTGAAGCTATTTGAACAAAATGTTAGCTCAGATCAAGTGCCAGACCGCCAGGGATTCCTATCACCCGGCCTATCTGGATCTAGAGCAAAAAAGAACTTTTACTCTAAAAAGCACAAATCTCCAGAGCGAAAAAAAAAAAAAAACACAAAAAAGGACCCCGCAAGGTGTGGGGGTGAGGGGTGTCTTTCATACTCGGCAATGCGGGTTCTTCGCCGGGCGGGAACCCTTTCCAGGGCGAACGCGCCGCTGCTGCAAAGGCGGCGGGAGACGTCGGCAGGGTCGTGCCCCGACATGAGCGCAAGCGGCGTCGTCGGAAGCGGCCGTTCCGCAGCCTCTCCGGCGCAGAAGGAACGGGCCAAGCCGCGGCCTTCGATCGTGTCGCTGCACGCCGCCCTCGGGTGCCTCGTGCGGCAGCGGGACCACACCCGCGCCGAAGGCCTCTTGCGGTCGATGCCGGCGCTGTCCGTCGCGCCCAACCTGCGCACGTACTCTTTAGTGCTTGCCGCACACGCGGCCGCGGGCGACGGCGCCGGGGCTCGGGCTCTTTGGCGCGAGGCAGGGTCCCGGTTCGGCGCTGAGTTCGCAGAGGAATCTGTTCTCGCCCACGCCGGACCGACGCTGACGCGAGCTTCTTCCAGGACGGGCGATGCCGAGCTTCTTAAGAAAGCGCTGCTCGTTTTGAAAGAGGCGGCTGCGGCGTGACATGTGGCCTGACTCTCAGACCAGGCTTGAATGCATGTCGAAACCTGCTCTTAGCAGAACGCAACCTGCGCTCCCAGACAGCACTGCGACCACATCCGAGCTTCTCTCTCGCGATGGACACGCAAGGTTACGCTCTGTTGAAAAGAGGATTCGTTTCGTATCATCGGTGCTGAGTTCGCAGAGGAATCGGTTCTCGCCCACGCCGGACCGACGCTGACGCGAGCTTCTTCCAGGACGGGCGATGCCGAGCTTGCTAAGAAAGCGCTGCTCGTTTTGAAAGAGGCGGCTGCGGCGTGACATATGGCCTGACTCTCAGACCAGGCTTGAATGTATGTCGAAACCTGCTCTTAGCAGAATGCAACCTGCGCTCCCAGACAGCACTGCGACCACATCCGAGCTTCTCTCTCGCGATGGACACGCAAGGTTACGCTCTTTTGAAAAGAGGATTCGTTTTGTATCATCGGTGCTGAGTTCGCAGAGGAATCTGTTCTCGCCCACGCCGGACCGACGCTGACGCGAGCTTCTTCCAGGACGGGCGATGCCGAGCTTCTTAAGAAAGCGCTGCTCGTTTTGAAAGAGGCGGCTGCGGCGTGACATGTGGCCTGACTCTCAGACCAGGCTTGAATGTATGTAATGTCGAAACCTGCTCTTAGCAGAATGTAATCTGCGCTCCCAGACAGCATTTTGACCACATCCGAGCTTCTCTCTCGCGATGGACACGCAAGGTTACGCTCTGTTAAAAAGAGGACTAGTTCGCAAAGGGCCCACGCCGGACCGGCGCTGATGCGAGCTTCTTCCAAGACGGGCGATGCCGAGCTTGTTGAGAAGGCGTTGTTCGTTTTGAAAGAGGCGGCTGCGGTGTGACATGTGGCCTGACACTTAGACCAGGCTTGAATGTATGTCGAAACCTGCTCTTAGCAAAATGCAATCTGCGCTCCCAGACAGCACTGCGACCACATCCGAGCTTCTCTCTCGCGGCGCCGTCTCTGAATCTGTTCTCGCCCACGCCGGACCGACGCTGACGCGAGCTTCTTCCAGGACGGGCGATGCCGAGCTTGTTGAGAAGGCGTTGTTCATTTGGAAAGAAATTCCTACCCGGCCAACCGATATATTCCTGGAGAGCGTTCGTTTGCCTTTGTGGAATTCCCACGATGGATCGCAAGGCGGCTGCAGCATGACATGTGTAGCCTGACTCAGAGCGTCTCAGACCAGACCTGAATGCGTGTTGAAACTTAAGTCTCGCCCCTGCCGCACCGACGCTGTCGCGAGCTTCCTTTAGAAACCCTTTACGTGGCAGCGTTGCGACCACATCCGACGTTCCCTCATGGGCCATGCCGTCTCGAGACGGACGATGCTGAGCTCTGTTTCCGTTCTGCAACATAGGCCATCGTGCACGAGGGTCTGGCAGTTGTCAGCTCGGTGAGTTCATGGGGGGTCGCCTTTCCGAGGCACAACCCAGGGAGATCTCTGGAACAGATTACTGAAGGGGAATGTACTTCGTCTGGGCCAGACTCTAACCATTCCCATGTGCTTACCAACAGGTGATCCGGGTTTTCGGGTTTGCTTACGAGTGAAATCGCCAGACTCGGGCATCTCCTGTCGATACCCCAGCCAGTCTCCGCAAACAAGCAGCTTTTTGTCGCGCTGCACCGCCCCTTTGCTTTGCAGTTGGGCGGGTGCCCTTGGATATTGTGGCTGTTTGCACACCGCCCCCTCGTGGGGGGTTTCTTGCTTCGCTGTTGCCAACTCTCGCCTGTGTTGGCTGTCATAATAAGTGTCATTCCGATTCCACAAAAAAAAGCGTCGGGCTTTCCTTCCTCGCGTTTGCGTGTTGCAAAATGACACCGTGGAATGAGCGGGTTTTAGGTGCCCTGCATCCCGCGAGCTTGGTTTCACAGCCATGTGTCGAAACACAACCTCGCGAAGCTGAACCTCACTCGCATATACACCAATCTGTACGCCCATACGGGGGATCGTCGGAAACACAAATAAAGCTGGTAAGTTACGGACCCGAAGCAGACCTGGCGAGAATCCACACGAGCGAGCAACGTGACGTACTGGCAACATGATGAGACGACTTCGCAGCGCGCAAAAAGTGCATCGAGCAGGTATGCTACCAAGAGCCCAGCGAAAAGGCAGCGGAGTGGGCATCCTGGCTCAAGCATGAGTTATAACAGTCTTGCCCGATACAGTCAAGCTTCCTATCCTATCCCCCGTCCATCGACCACAGCAGTTGAACCTCACAAAACAAACGAAAGGTCGCAAGACATCAATCCGTACGAACCACGGGATCGTCGGAACCGCAAGAGTCTAGTGTTTAGATAGCCAGATACAGTAAAGCTTTCTATCCGGCACCCCCACCGACCACGTGTAGCTGAACCTCAGAAAACAAAAGGTCGAAAGACACCAATCTGCACGTCCCGCGGGATCGTCGGAAACACAAAAAGCAATGCCCGGGGGCGTGCCGGTCCTGCGGCTCGTGTTGGCCGCCTCGGTCTGTTTCGCAAGCGAGCTGGCGGTCGACGTCCTGATCCCGCTGGGGCCCAGCGACGTGGCGGTGGTGGCGCGGGCGGTGCGGGGCGCCCGCCGGCACGTGGCCGGGCTGCGGCGCGTGTACATCGTCGCGCCGGCCGCGCTGAAGGGCGGATTGAGCATCGTCGTCTCCGACGGCGGCGGCGAAGCCGTCAAACTGGACGGCGAGCCGATCCATTGGGTCGACGAGGAGCCGCTGCTCGAACGGGTGGCGCGCATGCAGACTGGGTGGCAGGACCGCCTGGGCGCCGCAGGCGAAGGCGAAGGCGGAGACACCCAGGGCCACCCCCGCGCGCCGGCGCTCCCGGGCTGGGTGGCTCAGCAGGTCCTGAAGCTGTACGCGCCGCTGCTCATCCCCGGCATCGGCGAAGATGTCCTGGTCATGGACGCGGACGTTTTGTGGATGAAAGACGTCGCGTTCACCGCGACGTCCTTCACCCACATCGGGCAAGAGTCGGACAGGAGTGTTGCGGCACCGCAGCTTCCTCCTGAGTTGAGCAACGCGTCTGCTGGGCACGCGACGACCAGCGCCGCGAATGTGCACCGCCTCTTGAGCAGAGGCGGCGGGTACGACGTGGTGGTGTACGCACCGTTCGTCGAGTACATAACGGGATTGCTCGTCCCGGCTCTCGACGGCCGCTACCAGTCGCTCCTTCGGGAAGTGACCGGGGTGTGCCACCACGCGCTGTTCAACCGGCGCGTGCTGCTGTCGCTGATCTCCGGCGTCGAAACCGGGTATCAGACCCGGTTCAGGCCGGCGGCGCCTGTGCTGTTTCCGCAGATCCTCCGCGGCTGCCCTTACCGGCCGAGTGAGTACCACCTCTACTTCGGGTACGCCCTCAGCGAACGGTCGCCTCTGCCGCACCTCGTCCACGACCTCTCGTTCGTCCTCGGCCACGCGTGGCCGGAGCCCGTGGGCGACCACCCCTTCCACTTCGCGGTGACCCACCACCATTTCCGCGGCCCGTGCGGCCCCCGCAGGGGCTGGGCCATCGAGTGCGCGCACGCGGGCGGGGAAGCTCGGCATCCGGCGGCTGCTTCTGGTGGCTTGTACTGCGATCACGAGTACTACCCGCCGGCGGCCCGCTGTGTTGGCGTGTCGTTGGATGCGTGTGCGAGGGACGTGCGCCGCGGGTTCGGCGTGGCGGACGTTGCAGGGCTGCTTGCGCGCGCCCTGGTGAACGCGCGGCAGGAGCGGGCGACGAACATCCTGCACGTCGCCGGGGGGTGCGGGGGCCCGAGCCTCTGGTTCGCGGAAGGCTTTGCCCTGGCGGAGCAGCTGCTGGTGTTCGCCGGGCTCCTCTTCGCGCCACGGTGGCTCGCCTCGGCGCGGCGAAGGCTGCGCGGCGGCAAGACCGCCGGGGAGGGCAGGTGCCGCCCCTGCCTCGCCTGCACCTTCGCGACCTGCTGCCCCTTCGCGAACCCCCCGGCGCCCCCCCCCGGGAAGGACTTCCCGCTGCAGCTGCATCCGCAGCAGCAGCAGCAGCTGCTGCCCGCCGCGCAGGCGGGCTGCGTGAAAGCGGCCGCTTCGCCGCGCCGCGGCCGCTGGCCGGCGGGAAAGTCGTTCGCCTGGTTTTCGGCGTTTTCCCGCGGGTTCTACACCGCCCTGTTCTCCGCGGAGCTGTTCCAGTCCGGCTTCCGCCTCGTGACCCTGCAGCCGCCGCTGTACGCGGAGGTCATGCTCTGCCTGCTCGCAGCCCACGCCTTCTTCGTCCTCGCGTTCGCGCGCGAAGCGCTGCTTTCCGGGGGCCGGGCGCGGCTGCCGCGGCTGCTCGTCGGTCTCGGCCTCTCCCTTTGCGCGGGCCACGCGTTCTACCACCACCTCTTCACGCCGTTCCTGCTGCAGAAGCTGCCGGTCATGCGGTTCCAGACCGTGGCCGAAACCCCGTTCCCCGGCTACCTGCTCCGCGTCCTCCCTGCCGTATTCATGCTGCCGTTCTGCTGGCAGGCATCATCCCGCAGAGACGCCAAGGCGCATTGCAGCGCATAGCCAACGTTTCTGCTCCATAATTCGGCAGCAACCGCTGGCCGCCACAGACAGAGAGCTGAGCCTGGCTGTATGGCAGTCATCAGGCTTTGGGCTGGGGGCAATACTGCCCTGCCTGCTCGTCGGGCGCTTTGCGCGGGCCACGCATTCTACCACCACCTCTTCACGCCGTTCCTGCTGCAGAACTGCCGGTCATGTGGTTCCAGACCGTGACCGAAACCCCGTTTCCCGGGTACCTGCTCCGCGTCCTCCCTGCCGTCTTCATGCTGCCGTTCTGCTGGCAGGCATCTTCTCGCAGACGCCATTGCAGTGCATGCCCAAGAGCTGCCTTCCCGCCGTCTGTTGCTCTGCATCTTACAGGTTAGAATGAAGGGTTGTCGTGCAGTCATCAGGCTTTGTGCTGAGGACATTGCCGCCCCAACTGCTTGTCGGGCTGGACCACTCGTTCTACCACCACGATGCAGACTATTGCCACAGATAATTTGCATTCCAACCGAAACTACCGCCACCGACCGCAGCGATCAAGGCGAGCTGAAGTAGCAAAATCACGACACTTCACGTGCGAAGAGATGACCGCGAAGCCGACGATACCACTTGTCGCCACAGATTCTATGCTTCCTAATCCAAGTTACCAGCGCCCCTTCGCGCCGTCCTGCTGCAGCAGCTGCCGGTCATGCGGTTCCGGACCGTGGCCGAAACCCCGTTCCCCGGCTACCTGCTCTGCGGTCTCCGTTCCGTCTTCATGCTGCCGTTCTGCTGGCAGGCAGGCGCAGTGCACGATAAACACTGGCCGGGAGAGTTGAGGCTGCCACAGTTAGTCGCCTTGCATTTACACGTAGATAAAAGGGATGTAGGCAGCCCGTCATCAGGCAAAGGAAATAAACGAATTGGTTGGTACCCCTAAGGAAGATTACCCTAAATTGTATTCAAAGTTTCGGCTCGCGATTCCAAAGTTGCCGCCGAGCTTATGTACTGGACCGTTAGCCTTGCCTTTCCGCGAGCAGGACTGCAGATCTAACCGCACACTCTCTGTTGCTTCCTCGCCTTTTCGTTCAGCTCACCTCGTGGCATCTGCCAGAAAGGCCCAGATGTGATGGGCGTGGCTTAAGTCGTCGCTAGATGGATTGTCCACAACCCAGCGGCACCGGATATAGTCGCGCATGCAGTTCGGGACCGTTCCCTCAACATGAAACCCTAGTTGTAGCGCGGTTCTTTGTTTTTGTGTTTACAATGCATTGTTGGTAAACCCCCCCCCCCCCCGCATAATATTAAATAACTATTATTTAATAATACGAGCATATTTAATAATACGAGTATATTTAATAATACGAGCGTGGTTGGTCTATATTTAATAATACGAGCTTATTTAAGAATACGAGTATATTTAATAATACGCGTATATTGAATAATACGCGCACATTGAGGAACACCCATATGCACCATAGTTTGAGCCCGGAGAAGGAGCATGTGACACTGACCGGTGGGCCCCAAAAGTGCAGAAATCGCTGAACGGTGAAGCCGCAAAAGCCGATACAGGTCCAAATCTGGAGAAGGGCTAATGCCCTGAACATACTCAACAACAAAACACATTCTGTCACCAGGCAACAAAAAGAAAATGGCTGGTGCACCGCCTCCTGAGCTGCCGAACGAGGCTGAGATGGAATAGCAACTGGGAGAGCTCGGTGTCCAATGTGCAGGCTCAGATGCTGGTTCCATTGTGGCCCTCGAGACGGCCGAAATGGCTATTCAGAAACGATGGCACGGGCGGGCGCACCGACGACCATGCACCAGTACGACGCCAACCCTGACGGGCGGCAACGCCAAAAATGCGCTATTTAATAATACGAGCTATTTAATAATACGAGATATTGAACATTATGCGAGGGGGGGGTTTATTAAGAATGAGTAGTTGCCAGCTACATGCCACTTACCGAAGCAGGTGAGTTCCGCTGATGCATATACTACACAGGCGGGGCCAATTACAATGTAGCAGTACATTACAATAGGGCAGTATATTACAGTTTACAAGAGGTACCTCTTGTATTTGCCGTGCCGATCCTGCAATTTTCCCGAAAAAGAACCGCAAACCCGGAACCCGCGGGAACCCCCTTCTTCTTTGAAGATGCACGTACTTTGTGGTCCCCGGGTCTATTTTTCACGGTTCTCTTCATCGGAGCTGAACGCGAGCACAAATTCGCCGAAAAAGGTCTGCTACATTATGTATACATGGGCCAGCAACGAAATGTCACCAACCAGTGGGTCGATTCCCGTCCTTTCTAATGAAAACCTGTGGTTTCCATGCCCGGTACTGTAGTAACCAGTTCTGCCAACTCTGTTCCTGCACATGCATACTTTTCATCCCGAGGACACAAAACCCTTGGCGTTCGCCTGTTTTTTTGTGCGAGTTCGTGAGTTTCTTGACGGTGAAGTTCACCAGAAGTTGGCAGAACGGTTATTACAGTTAGTACAGTAGAGGGCTATAAAGCAGCCTTGCACTGGCTGGAATTGGGTACCTGACAGCCGGAGCACAGAATGGCCCAAAGTTCTTGTAAAATCGTTATTTCTGTGGAGAAACTTGCATTTTCTTGCTCAATACGTGCATTCGGGGAAGAGATCTTTTGCCAAAAACAGCCACCGGTGGCTGCCCAACTATGTTTTGAGTCAACTGTTTTCGCTTAGAATCGCCACACAAAAAAGCGAACTTGCACTCTAAAAAAAAGACTGGACAGTTCAATTGTATTCAACTTGCGATTTTTGGGGGTTTTTCAGAATCCCGGGTTTCATTTGCCTCATCCTTATATTACAGTTGAGTTATATTGTAATTGACCCCCCCCCCCCCCCCCCCCCCTAGGGCTATGTAGGATGGAAACGTTGGAAACGTTTCCGTTTCCGTTTCCGTTTCCTTCTTTTTGGCGGTGGATGGAAACGCCGTTTCTTTTCAAAAGAAACGGCTGGTATGCCACTAGTATACTGGCTGAAGGTCCGACCGGAAATGTGTTCCGAACGGCGGACCCCGCAATCCAGCGGGAAACCATGGACAGAAAAGAGGGAGGAAAGAAGCATAAGAGTTGCGACCGCGTGGAGCAGACGCAACCACACGCGTCCGGTTGTGCTGACTTTGAGGTCTGCAGCTCTTTACACCAATGGCTGTTGTGGCGACGATGCTCTGTTATGCGAGGCTGTTGACCAACGCGCTGAAGACGATCGGGAAAGCACATCCGCTTCCAATAATAGACTCTACAGATACGATCGTTCAGCGCCACAGGCTACAAGACCGGGGTCTTTCGGCGGTGTAAGACAAAGAGGGAGTGCAATCAGCATCAGGAGGTGAGAAGGGCACACGTATGCCGGGGCAATGTTGAACCCGCCAGAAAAGCGATGGCCACGCAGTAACGTGTGCGTTAAACATCGCTTGCCACAGTGCACCTTGCATACGACGACGGGTGGCAACCGTCACCGGAAGGGGCGGTGTTGTCGGAGCATAGACAACGACGGCAGGAAGAAACCACCAACAATGCAGAAGAGGACGGCAGATTCAACAAGCCCCACTCGTGGGTTGGAAGCAGCAGAAGACGAAGTGGTAGGCACAGAAGGGTGGAATCTGGTGTCAGAAAACATCCACATGTGACGACATTCTGCATCATTAGCTTGTGGTTACCTATTTGCTCGTGTCAGATCGCCGACGAAAGAAAGCGGTGAGCACCGGCGACTGCTCTGCACAAACGAGACCGCGACGACACACAAGAAGGGGCCGAGCCAAGTCGAAGGGCCCTGAAGAGTCAGAGAGCCCGCCAGACGGACACACAGAAGGACCCGTGAAGTGGTATCTTATAGGACCCCTCAGCATGAAGAGCCTTCCGGCGTTTCTTTTAAAAGAAACGGAAACGTTTCCGTTTCCGTTTCCGTTTCCGTTTCCTTATTTCGAAAAAACTAAAAGAAACGGCGTTTCCATCCAACTTAGCCCTAGGGGGGGTCAAAAGGTCTTTTTTTGCGTCAAAATGGTGACATTTTCAGCCTGTAGACTTAACGGCAGTTTAAGCCTAAAAAAACATGCAACCCGCCTCAGAAATGCCCGGAAACGTGTTTTTGGGGGAAGTTTCATGGAAAATGGCCCAGGGGGGGGTGTATTAGTTGATGGTTTTAGGGTGGACACCGTTTGGTACCGGCTAGCAGCCTGTGGGTGTGCTTCACTGTTCATACCATGCAAAGATGAGACTACAATCACGTACAGGCAGCCACAAATGGAAGCAACAAAAGGGCGAACGACACCCAGGAGGAAGGCAGCTATGAACGTTGCTCGTCTGGATGGTTAACAACGTCCCAAAAGGTTCTCTGGGTCTTGCGCAAGCTGAGGTGCTGTTGACACCGCAGGCAGCAGCTCTTCCCCGAACTTCTGCTAGAGCGATATTCACAAAGTTCGATGTCTTTCCGAGAAAAACAATGAGATGCTATCATCCGTAGTGGGATTTTCCAGATTCCAACGTTTTTGTTGAAGGGATGCACGCGACAGTGTCGTTTATTCAAGTTCGCCTTTCGTACACCACCCGAAAGGGTCGCATTGCACACGCACGGAAGACAATACTGGTCACCGGGGTGTATCTCTGGTACCTAACCCCAACGCACGTTGAGCTTGAACAAAAATAGAAAACTGGACTTGAACGAAAAGGTTCGGCGGTGGATTTATAGGACTGCCACGACATAGCAGCTCAGGGCAGGGTATCTGCAGCTTGCGGTAGCACGCTACACGACACAGGCCACTACGAAAGCTGGCGCTGACGTCAAGGACTCGAGGGGGCGGCACGTTACGAAGCCGTACCTCATTGAGTCGCTTGTCGATGCCTCCTACGAAGCCCCACCATCCCCAACTCTCAGGAAAGTCTTTTGAGTAAAAACACATAGGTTTGGGCAGTGTTGTTTTCCTTCTTCGGTTCATGCTGTCACTATTTTTGGGGTTGTCACCTAAAAAGAAGAACACCGGTACCAAACGGTGTCCACCCTGAGTCCAAAAATTGGGCACTCGTAAAAAGGCCTTTTCGGGGCACTTCAGCAGCCAAAAAGCATGTTTTAGGCATTTCTATACGGTTCTGGGGTGGTTTACCAAATTGTATTGCCTCTTAGGAGCCCCTATGTGGTTCTCAAAAAAATGACCTATTTTGACAGCTTTTGACCCCCCCTAGCTGCAGCGGGCCCCCCCCCCCCTCTGCCTAAACATTAAATTAAGATTCCCCCCCCTGTAGCCATACGAATCTTTTGCAAGCGCTCATCAACAGGAAAGAAAGACCATACTGCAAGCAGCCGGCAAGAAAAAAAACAAGGGAGATAACAATGTCCAACACGGAGGTGCGAAGCACGACCGCCAGCGGCTCCGTCGTGTACGAGAGCGCGCGGGCCGTCGAGGAGTACCTGCAGTTCCACTTCGGCGGGGACCGGTGCATGCCGTACGGCTTCGGTCCGAAGGACGCGCTGCACTTCGCGCAGCGCTGCGGGCAGATCGCGGCGCGGCACGCGCTGGAAGGGAAGCGGGGGACGGCGGTCGACATGGGCTGCGCCGTCGGCGGCAGCGCGTTCGAGCTGAGCAAGTCGTTCGCCCGGGTCACCGGGGTCGACTTCAGCCAGGCGTTCATCGACGCGGCGAACAAGCTGAAGGCAACTGGCACGCACGCCTACAAGTCCACCCGTATCGCCGACATCCGCGACGAACAGGTCGCCACCCTCCCGGCCGGCACCTTGCCCGAGAAGTGCACCTTCACCCAAGGTGACGCGTGCACATACGCGTACCCCGAAGGCCCGATCGACTGCATCGTCGCGGCCAACCTGCTTTGCCGGCTCCCGGACCCGAAGGCGTTCCTCGCCAAGGCCACCGACGCCCTCTCGCAGGGCGGGATCTTGGTGCTCGTTTCGCCGTTCTCGTGGCTTTCCGAGTACACCGAAAAAGCGCAGTGGCTCGGCGGCAAGTACGACGACGCCGGCGCCGCTGTGGACTCGGCGGAGGTCGTCATCGAGATCCTGAGCCAGAAACTTGAGCTGGTCTACAGGGGCGACGAGCCGTTCCTCATCAGAGAACACGTGAGGAAGTTCCAGTACGGCGTCTCCGACTGCATGGTCTGGAGGAAGAAATGAGCTTCCTCGCCCCCACCTGGACCCCCTCCCCTTCTGAGCGCCTTGCCCCCATCTGACCGGGCGAACGTCGAACCTTTCCTTTTCATGGCGTGTGCCGGGGCGAAAAGGCGAGCATTTCCTTCCCTTCATTTGACTGGGCAGCCTTTCTTTTCACGGCTGCTCTTCGGGGAGGAGAACGAGCCAATATCAAGGTGGGCGTGTCGTTGCAGGCTTGCTGCTTACCCGAGACGCGCACTACTTCTCAAGGGGACTGCGCGCGACTTATAGCGCGCGGAAGAGCGAGCCAATAGCAGGTCTGTGATGCTCCTAAATGTCCTAGGCTGCACGCGCACTACACTGACGCATTAAACGAGTTTGAGAGCCTTCCGGCTACCTATCTTGAAGAGGATGGGAAATCTTTTGAACTTGCGTCGTGATGAGGATCGATGATTGCAATTATTCTCCTTGAATGAGGAATGCCTAGTAGGCGCGGGGAAGTCATCAGCTTGCACTGATTACGTCCCTGCCATTTCTACACCGCCCGTCGTTGCAACCGATTGGCTGTGGGATAGAGCTTGGGAGAGGAAACAATCCCAATTTGAACCCAGCCCTTGCTAGCTCGGAAGAACGTCGAAGGCTTGCGTTGTATATTTCTATTGTCTCGGATCTGCCTTCACGGTTGCCCGACCAAACGGAAATGCTTGACCTGTTTTTCAGTCCTAACAATCTTGGTTGCCCTTCAAAGTATTGTGCAGGCTAAAAAAAACGTAGGCAGCGTGTTTTGGGGGTTGATCAGAATTCCTGACCTGAACCTGACACAGGGTAAATACAAGTGGGAAAGCGATCAACCGACACCCACAAACAAAACGAAGCGCCTGTCTTTTCACATACCCGGCTGTGTTCCGCCCAATGGGTGACGGGGGAAAAGGCATCAACACCTTCAAGAAGAAGGTGAGGTGACTGTCCGCCGAGAGTCCATCTACGTCGAGAGACTCGTGCAGCGGGGGGAAGAAGGGAGGCTTCTGGGGCGAATTGCTCTCTCGACGGTCTGAACTCAGGCGGGGCCGAGAGGCAGGGTGGTACTTTTGCGGAAGGGATCGTGCGCCTTGAGAAAAGGACAGCCCATCTCCGCGAAAGGAACCTCCCCCCCGGGCACCGATGGATGTCTCACTGCGTCGAGTTCGGCAATCCCGGACTGGTGAACAAAATAGAAGCGAAATCCGCACACCTATTCAACCGTCGATCGCGATCGGCTTCAGGTCGAAATTGATCGTGGTCAGACTCCTACTCTGGTGGTTGTCAATTTCTTCACGTTTAGTAAAGTTCAGTAGCCCGACGGCCCTTCTAGTCTATTTTTGGGGGTTTGAGCTTCGCATCAGCCTTTCAGCTGAGGAAGGGACATTGCTGTCGCGCCGCTCTTAAATCGCCCTCGAGCCCGTTAATGAAAGTCTTCGTGCAACCGTTAGGGTTTTGGTATTAACCACTCAAGGACGAACTACCACTATAGGGGTAGTTAATTCAAGAAAGTTCGCGGGTGTCAAGTTCGCGGGTGAGAGGCCAAAGAACGGTCGAAAGTGGTCGCCGTTTGCTTTAATGGAAAGATCTGACACAAATCTTTGAAATGCGTCCTTCGTCGGGCAGAAATCCTGCTCCGAGTTCTCAACGGATACCTGAGGTTTGCTATGGAGCCCGCCCTTTTCCCAAATTAACTCTCCCCCCCCTCCGTCCTTAAGTGGTTAACCACATACTACACCGTGTGGCGTAGTTAATTCAAGTTACCACGGGTGCCCGTCCTGGGTCACTTCCATTCAGCGCCGAGTGCGCATTTGAAAGATCTGCCACGAAATCTTTCGAATGCCCCTTTTGAGTACGACCCAAGGCTTGCCATGAAGAGTCCATTTCCCCAGAATTAACACCCACCCTCCGTCCGTATGTGGTTAAGTCGATATATTAGCCTTCAAAGATCTACGCCTCCTCCACGTCCAGGATTTGGGCTCAGGGTTGCCGTCAAGGATATTTCTCTTTGGCGGATATCGTGAAAGGTATCTTCAAGCAGTTTCCCCGAAATTTTCCGCTTTTTCGTTTGAAAGTGATTCTTCGGAGACCCCGAGGCCTAAATCTTCAAGCTTACTGGCTGCGTGGGTGGCTGTGGGGACGCACCTCCCCCGGCTCTCCAACCTTTTCGAACGAACAGCTGCCTGACAAACCAGGCTCACACCGCTGTCCTGTCTGCAGACAGTCCGTGTGGCTTAAAGGACCGAAACACGGCGCAGACGGGACCAACCCGGTGTTGAGCACATACCCATTCCAAGCACGTTCTTGCAATCCCCCGGCTCTCCAACCTTTCCCCAAGAATCTGCGCAAGGGAACCGCCTTCCTGCTCCGGATTATTTCTCTGCCTTTTGCCGCCCATCGACACGGCTCTTCATCCAGAAATTGCCCTCCCCTTCGTTCGTTCCTGGAGCTCTGCCTCTCTCTCTGTGACTGCGTTTCTTGCTTTGAGGCCACCGGATCTCCGGTCGCACGGCTGGTTGCCACAGCTACCAGTTACCCTTCTGCCCGCCGGCTTTCCGCCATTCAGACTCAGAAACGCTGCCAGGACGAAAGCTCGCGCTTTTGCTCGTGGGTCTCACTCCATGAGTAGAGTGAGCGTGCAGTTTGTAGTGCGTGGTTTCTTTTGTGGGTGCGCAACATGGAGTTAAGAGCCCGGGACATGGATCACTTCTGGACAAGGAAACCGAGATCGTCCATGAAACTTCTGCCTGTGCGCTTTTGCCAGGCAAGCATGTATCTGGACAAGGAAGCAGAGATCATCCATGGGACTTCTGCCTGTGTGCTTTTGCCAGGCAAGCATGTATCTGGACAAGGAAGCAGAGATCATCCATGGGACTTCTGCCTGTGTGCTTTTGCCAGGCAAGCATGTGTCTGGACAAGGAAGCAGAGATCATCCATGGGACTTCTGCCTGTGTGCTTTTGCCAGGCAAGCATGTATCTGGACAAGGAAACCGAGATCGTCCATGGGACTTCTGCCTGTGTGCTTTTGCCAGGCAAGCATGTGAAGCAGAGATCATCCATGAAACTTCTGCCTATGTGCTTTTGCCAGGCAAGCATGTGAAGCAGAGATCATCCATGAAACTTCTGCCTGTGTGCTTTTGCCAGGCAAGCATGTGAAGCAGAGATCATCCACGAAACTTCTGCCTGTGTGCTTTTGCCAAACCAGCAGCAAGGGAGGGTCTTACCTGATTCTCTGGTGGCTCGGCGACTGCATTTCTCTCTCAGAAGTCCGCAATACGGCAGTGCTGTATTTCTCTCTCAGAAGTCCGCAATACGGCAGTGCTGTATTTCTCTCTCAGAAGTCCGCAATACGGCAG
This sequence comes from Diplonema papillatum, assembly GCA_030068145.1. Lineage (NCBI taxonomy): Eukaryota > Euglenozoa > Diplonemea > Diplonemida > Diplonemidae > Diplonema > Diplonema papillatum. The sequence continues at coordinate 43,029 of JAPJBO010000660.1, forward strand.
TGCTGTATTTCTCTCTCAGAAGTCCGCAATACGGCAGTGCTGTATTTCTCTCTCAGAAGTCCGCAATACGGCAGTGCTGTATTTCTCTCTCAGAAGTCCGCAATACGGCAGTGCTGTATTTCTCTCTCAGAAGTCCGCAATACGGCAGTGCTGTATTTCTCTCTCAGAAGTCCGCAATACGGCAGTGCTGTATTTCTCTCTCAGAAGTCCGCAATACGGCAGTGCTGTATTTCTCTCTCAGAAGTCCGCAATACGGCAGTGCTGTATTTCTCTCTCAGAAGTCCGCAATACGGCAGTGCTGTATTTCTCTCTCAGAAGTCCGCAATACGGCAGTGCTGTATTTCTCTCTCAGAAGTCCGCAATACGGCAGTGCTGTATTTCTCTCTCAGAAGTCCGCAATACGGCAGTGCTGTATTTCTCTCTCAGAAGTCCGCAATACGGCAGTGCTGTATTTCTCTCTCAGAAGTCCGCAATACGGCAGTGCTGTATTTCTCTCTCAGAAGTCCGCAATACGGCAGTGCTGTATTTCTCTCTCAGAAGTCCGCAATACGGCAGTGCTGTATTTCTCTCTCAGAAGTCCGCAATACGGCAGTGCTGTATTTCTCTCTCAGAAGTCCGCAATACGGCAGTGCTGTATTTCTCTCTCAGAAGTCCGCAATACGGCAGTGCTGTATTTCTCTCTCAGAAGTCCGCAATACGGCAGTGCTGTATTTCTCTCTCAGAAGTCCGCAATACGGCAGTGCTGTATTTCTCTCTCAGAAGTCCGCAATACGGCAGTGCTGTATTTCTCTCTCAGAAGTCCGCAATACGGCAGTGCTGTATTTCTCCCTCAGAAGTCCGCTATGTAAACTCACCACAAACCTAAAAAAGGTCATAACCAAACAACCTCGAACAAATCCAACAACCCACCACACCCAGCACCATGCGCTCTCTGGCCGGCCTGATGTTCGCGGTCCTGGGACCGTGCGCCTGGGCGCAACCGACGGAAACAACGACGCGGGAGGAGTTCAGCGGGGTCGGGTTCCCGCCGCTGATAGTGGCCAGCTTCGTGGCGCTGGGCTGCATCGTCGTGAGCTTGGTTGTGATGCTGATCGCGAGGCGGCGGATCCGGTTGGCGTACGCTTTGTTCATCGCCGTGCTGACGTGCGGGCTGGTGGTGGGCGGGACCGCGTGGCTGGTGATGGGGAACACTGTGACGACGTCCGTCCACGAAATCCTCAACGACCTGCTCGAGGCACGCGGGAACCAGCTGGAACGGGAGATATCCACGCAGCTCGAGGTGCCGCTGACCATGCGAAGCTACATCACGCAGCGTTACGAAGAAGGCGTGCTCGACATCGCGAACGTGTCGCTCTCCAACGTGGACATGCTCATCGGCGTGTACGACGTATTCGGCGACCTCGCGTCCGGCGTCGGCTGGGTCTACTACGGAACGGAAACCGGGTACTCCCTGGGGGTCAGTCGCCTCGGCAACGGGATGTACGACTTCTGGTACTCGTGGCCCATCAACGGCGAGATACCCCCCGAGCTGGTTTGCCAGGGATGGGACCGCGACGACGCCGCTTGCGAGGGTGTCGTGTGCGGCGTCAGCCCGGAGACGGACGAGGCGTGCGGGAAAACGTGCGGGCTGAGCAGCCACGAACTGTGCGTCAGCCACGGCGACAGCAACAGTCGGAATGGGATGGGGACACTCGCTTACTGGACGGCGCACAGGGACGACTACCTCGTGCCTGTGGTGGTCAGCAAGACTGGGTACATGGTCCACGATACCGTTTGGTACACGCTAGTGGACCAACCCGTCTGGTCCGAGCCCTACGTTTACGCAGGCTCTTGGGACACCAACCCGGTGGGCTACTCCGCCACCGTCGGGTTCAGGGACGCGGCCGGTGAATGGGCGGGTATAGCAGGCGCGGACATCACACTCGTCGGCGTCGTCAAGATCATAGCGGGCCTAGTGCCGACCGAAAACGCGGTCATCGCGTTGGCGGACCGCCGGGGCCTGTACCTGGGAGGCAGCAGAGTGATCGAGTCAACGACAGCGGACCTGTACAACATCAGCACCGTTCCGGACGCGACGCTGGTTTCGATGTTCAGCTCCGTTTTGCGACGGTACACCACCGTTCTCAAGGCGATCGACGCCGGTTCCAGCATCCTGCAAGACACTGACAGCGTCGTGCTTTCCAAGGGCATCCAAATCCCAGGAGATTTCCCGCTGCTCGCAGTGCTGATGATCCCGTACGCTGACTTCCTCGAAGAGACCGAAGACGCGCTCGATGCGTCTCTTGTTACCGTCATCGCCCTGTCCGCTTGCTGCTCACTCCTCGTCGCCGGCATCATGCTCGTCGCGCTTCTGCCTCTGCAGTACCTGGTGTTCGACATGTTGAAGATCGCACAGATGGACGTGGACGACATCACGACCACGCGCGGGACCGTGCTCAAAGAGCTGCACCAGATCCAAACCGCTCTCGGGGTTATCGTGGGGAACATGAGGGTGTACAGAGAGTTCATGCCGTCGTCGGTCATGAACAAGCGCGAGTTGGTGGAGGACGAAGACACCACCATGGTCGAACGCACCGAAGAAGAAAGCGCACGCTCATCCGGCGCGTCCATGACCATGTCGAACACGAGGCAGTCCGACACGGCGGAGCACATCGTACACCTCCGGTTGGAGATGTCCCGCAAGGACGTCACCGTCGCGGCGTTCAACCTCAGGAGAACCCACGCGATGTTGAACGGGCTCGAAAGCTTCCAGCAGCACTACCGAACGTACCTCGAAACCGTCGTCCGGCATGGGAAGGAGGCGAGTGGCTGCGTGGACCAGTTCTGCGGGGACCGGTTGTCCATCGGGTTCAACACGGTCACGAAGTCGTGGCTGCACCGCACGAACGCTGTGCAATGCGCGGTGCGCTCCGTGGTCGAGCTCGCGTCGCCGTTCCACAGCTTGGAGTGCACTGTAGGCATCGCGGCCGGGAAGGCGACGTGCGGGTTCTCCGGGTGCCACGGGCTCAAGCGGTACAACATCCTCGGCCCCGTCGTCGGCGCCGCGAACATCCTCGAGCAGACCGCGCGCCTCAGCGGGTACCCGGTGCTCGCCGACGCCGCGGTCGCGAAGACGGCCGACCCGTACTACATCCTCCGCAAGCTGCGCAACGTCACGCTGCCGCATTCGTCGACTCCGCAGGTCATTTCGTCCATTTTGTCCGTCCGTGGAAGCATGGACCAAGAGTGGATGTACAGCTTGGCCGAGTCGAAGACGAAGGCCTACACTTTGTACAACGAAGCCGTGTGCCACCTGGTCCTCGGCAACCTCTCCGAAGCGGAGGATTCGCTCGAGTGCTGCGACCTCGACATCAAAGAGGAGCTGCTGGCGCGGATCTACACGTGCCGGGCTGGCGGCGAAAAGGAGCTCACCGCGGTTCCCGAGCTCTGCTACGTGGTCGGCGGCGTCCCGGAGCGCATCGGGAAGGTCCACTCCGGTGATCGGCTGGCGGGCGACGACAGGTTGGCCGCGGAAAGCTATCGGTCGTAGCGACGCGATCCAACGTTCCTACCCCATGGATCTCGTTCCAGATCCGAGTTGGCATACCCGTATGCGCTCGATGAAATGGTCAGGGTAATCGGGAAGACACACGCTGGTGAAATACAAAAAAGGCAGTCGAGGAAAGCTATCGGTCGTAGAGACACGATCGACGTTCCCATCCCATGGACTCGTTCCAGATCCGAGTTGGCATACCCGTATGCGCTCGATCAAATGGTCAAGGTAATCGGGAAGACACACGCTGGTGCAATACAAAAAAAGGCAGTCGAGGAAAGCTATCGGTCGTAGAGACACGATCGACGACTGCCCCTTTGAAAGCTGAAGAAAATGAATGGAATGATTAACGCATCAATCTAGGCTCGATACGAAACAATCCCCGGTATTCGTCAGATTTTCCTCGGTCCAGTCTGGTTTGCGTGACAAGAAACCTGGTTGATGAGTCATGTGCTTGATTCACGGATTAAGCCAGGCAACTAAGGGCAGGTCTAACTAAGAGTAAATGGATTAGCTCGTTAAAATCGGTGGCAATCTACGCGGGGTAGGTGCCTTTTGGGCCCAGTTGGATAACAATGGTAGCTCCATTGCCAATACATGTCCGAATAATCCAACTCGATTCAACCCGTGCCTGATAGCCGCCGGATGCCAGGTGGGAAGCCTCGCAGCAAGCAGGTCCATCTCCTTCCTGAAAAACCGTGGCGTGCCGTGATAGTTGAGGTTGGTTTCAGCTCAGTGAGTTTGATCAAAGTAACATCAAGGCAGCCTTTACAAAGACCAGCCACAGTCAACGCCGCGTGGGTGCGGGCTTTTGATATTATTCATCAGTTTCAAACCCCCGATTGCGCGTAACCTGGAAGCACCCAGAGGGTGTCGGTGGTACAAAGGTTGCCTGCCAACAGTTGCCCGCATCCATCCGGCAATCAGCTCGCATCGAGGAGGGGGTGACGCTACCGTGATAGTTGAGGTTAGTTGAGGTGAGAACGCAGAATACCTGTAGCGATGGCCTGCATTAGCCACTGGACGACCACCTCTTCGATCGTACCGCGTCGTGCTTCTGGCGGTTGCACTCGTTCGAATCATCGTCTTCGCGCGGTCGCTTTGCGACCCATCCCTTCCTTGCCGCTTTACCGTGATATTGATGGTAAACTTCAGCATATCTGTAGCGATGGCCTGCACCCCACCGATCACCACAAGCACGCACTAAGCTGAACTTCACAAGCACACAAAAGGTCGAAAGACACCAATCTGTACGTCCATTCGGGATCGTCGGAACACAAAGGAATGATCGGGGGAGGAAAAGGTTGCCGGGCTCGCTGTAGTGTGTTAAACTGCCTGCTGAGAGGAGACAATCACAAGGATAGCAAAAGCTTCCATACCCGAAAGGGCGACGAGGCTGTCGTATCGTCGGCAACGCCGTCAGAATACCCTTCTTTGTTGAAACTCCACATATTTTGTCACTCCGGTTCACATTCGCAACATTCTGAGGGCAAACAGAGCGACTTCTTGGAGAGTGCAGCGACACAAATGGCACAAATACTTTCCAACCATTTCGCCAATTGAGAAACGGGCGAAGCGCTCAGTTTATTATCAGGGTCAACTCTACATACCGAAAATATTCGAGCTTTTTTGGCACCACTTAGCAACCGTTTAGGCGGTTCGTCGTTGAAGAGTTTTCAGCGCTGGACTGCTCGTCTGCGGTGAGAATTCCGGAACCTCGGTACACGAGTACTTCAGACGACGACGAGCGTGCTTCCAGAGCGGTCGTGGGAGTTAGCTACTCGATAATAACATGCCTTCATTTCTTCCTGTGTGGCAGGTGCGTGTACTCCGTTAGGAGAAAATGTTTTAGAAGACAGACAGTCACCTACTGCGGCACCATACTGAGGAGGGCCTACCGTAAGTAAGGTATGTGGACAATGGCCGAAACCACTAATGACCAACAACTAAGGTACCCACCGACCCTCTTACCTCGCGTAACCACCACTCTTACGACACTCAGAGCACAGAGGATATCTTCCCACAACGACGGAGCTTTAAAACCCCGGCGTTTCAAGCGAACTTTCACTCTAAAAAACAATGTTTGAAAAGAAAAAAAAGGGTCATCCCTTTTCGAACCCAGGCAACTCCCGTACGGTGGAGACCCTACCCAGAAGGTGCCGACCGGGATGGACTAGCCTGATCCTCGCTATCGTTGGGGATTATCCTGCAAAAAATTATTCTACGACAACTCTACGGCACCACAAAGTCCAGAAAACCCATGGTAAAGAAAGAAAACCAAAAAATACCGTCACTAAAAGGCATGAAAAGACGCTGAAAGTAAATAATGTCGTCGACAACGAAACGCAAAAGAATAAGCCAAAACTATGCAATTCTTTCACCAGTACACTTTTTGTGACGGGACCCGCAGGACCTACAGGTGGGGTCTACAGCAACGTGGCGAAGCAGCAACACGCCCACGAAGGTATACCAGGATTACGGGCCATTACACAACAAAACCTCGCTCAACCGGCCGGCCATGTTACAGACTTTTTAACCATGATTTTCCCGAATCTCGGGGATTAGAATATCTCCTGCTCAGGGCTTCCCACTCCAAATCCCGTCAGCTGACGGAATTTGGAAATCCGGGCGGCTCAAAAAATAAAAAAAAGAAAGTGCAAAAAACGACCTTCGATGAAAAAGTCGTGGGGGTCCGGTGGAGGCGTGGGTGCGGTCAAGGGCTCAGGGGCTGGCCATCGGTGGGTCGCCGCTGGGCATGGTGGGCTGACTGGCAGAAGTTTGGGGCTGCCGCGGTTGCTGAGCCGAGTGAGAGAGTCGAGGCTCACAAGCAGCCCGGAACTCTTGACAGATTCTCTCCGAGTTGACACAAGTGCCTTGTTCCGTGTGATCTCCGGTCTGCATCTCCTCGTGCCAATGAGTTATCAGCACACAGTATCTGAGTGGTGGATGGATTTGAAATGGGCTGTTGGAGTGTGCACCAGGGGGAGCGGGGCGAGGGTCACACAGATGGCAAACAGTGCCACCAGTACGCTGGTCGTATGTTTAACGCGACAAACGGACTGAGAAGTGCAAACTCTTTCTCTACCTGCATGTACCCTTTGCCGGGGGGCGGTGCCCCCCCGGACCCCCCCTTTTTTGGAAGGTTCGGGTGGCTTAAACAAAGGCTTCTCGATTTCAGAGCGGGAAAAGCAAATTGGCTATTGAGACGGAATTTGGAAAACTGAGGAAATAAACCAGGCATCAGTTTCCTGTTACAGGTTCCGAACAAGACAGAATCTGAAGTTCCATGTACCGTACCGTCTCCCGGGGGGCGGTGCCCCCCCCTGCATTAAGACTCACCAGAGAAAATGGGCTTGGTGTCTAGTCTGAAGGAGAAAATGGGCTGCATACGGTCCTGCCTGCTGTGACAGTGCTGTCGTCGGAAAAAAAAAAAAGAGCAACTAAAATCAGGCGCGGAGATTTCTCCACGCACACTACATGCGTGCTGTTCTCTTTATTATTGTCTGGGTGGGTTAGTCTGACACTTGCTGTCGTTGGAAAAAAAGAACCACTGAAATCAGGCGTGGAGTGTATTTCCTCCGCGCGTCTTGCGTGCGTGTCTCTTTCCTGCGTTTCCGAAGTTAATAAAACAAAAACTCGTCTTCGTATATCATTTACTCACGGATATCATTTATTTCGCTGGTATTACTTACTTTCTGAATAGTTTTGGCTGTTGTTTACTTCATTTACTTTACTTTATTCATTTTTCCCACTGGCAAGAGGCTCCTACTTCGACTTAATACGCAGTTTACTCTGTGGCGTTCAAATGAGCAAGTGCTCCCCTCATCAAAGTTTATACATGCGATCATAGCCCGCCATGTCCAAGTAAGAGGAATGCGGGGGAGGGGAACGCTGATATGTCTGACTGCAAACGCGGGAGACAGCGAGCTTAAAGAGATAGAAGGAACATATAGCTACCACGAATCGTCAACAGATGTCCTGACAGGCCTCATATGCCGGGGGGTCATCGTTACACACTCCACAGTAGACGAAGGCTTGAAAAGGCTCATCGTTCTGTGGTCCAGCCGATTGCGCTTCGCACGCGGCAAAGCTTTGTTCGTCTCTGTTTTTGAAAATGTTCTCGGCGGTGAGAATAAACCGTACTTTCCACGACGCGTGATCCGATTCGAAGCGTGCTCCACCGGCTGCGCTCAATTAGAGCCCGCAGCCGTTCATTTTTTGTCCTGCATCGTTTGTCTCGTTTGCCCTCGCAACAGAGTCACCGCCGTAATGGACACAACGCCGCAGTAGACGAAGGCTTGAAAAGGCTCATCGTTCTGTGGTCCGGCCGACTGCGCTTCGCACGCGGCAAAGCTTCGCTCGCCTCTGTTTTCGAAAAGGTTCTCGGCGGCGAGAATAAGCCGTGCTTTCCACGACGCGTGATGCGATTCGAAGCGTTCACCACCGGCTGCGCTCAATTCGGATCAGAGCGAGCCCACAGCCGTTAACTTTTGTCCTGCATCGTTACACACACCACAGTAGACGAAGGCTTGAAAAGGCTCATCGTTCTGTGGTCCAGCCGATTGCGCTTCGCACGCGGCAAAGCTTTGTGCGCCTCTGTTTTTGAAAATGTTCTCGTCGGTGAGAATAAACCCTGCGTGATCCAATTCGAAGCGTTCTTTTCTCCACCTGCTGCGCCCAATTCGGATCAGAGCGAGCCCGCAGCCATTCACTTTTGTCCTGCATCGTTTGTCTCGTTTGCTCCGCATCGCAACAGAGCCACGCGCCGTAATGGACACACACCACAGCATGTACCCTTTGCCGGGGGGCGGTGCCCCCCCGGACCCCCCCTTTTTTGGAAGGTTCGGGTGGCTTAAACAAAGGCTTCTCGATTTCAGAGCGGGAAAAGCAAATTGGCTATTGAGACGGAATTTGGAAAACTGAGGAAATAAACCAGGCATCAGTTTCCTGTTACAGGTTCCGAACAAGACAGAATCTGAAGTTCCATGTACCGTACCGTCTCCCGGGGGGCGGTGCCCCCCCCTGCATTAAGACTCACCAGAGAAAATGGGCTTGGTGTCTAGTCTGAAGGAGAAAATGGGCTGCATACGGTCCTGCCTGCTGTGACAGTGCTGTCGTCGGAAAAAAAAAAAAGAGCAACTAAAATCAGGCGCGGAGATTTCTCCACGCACACTACATGCGTGCTGTTCTCTTTATTATTGTCTGGGTGGGTTAGTCTGACACTTGCTGTCGTTGGAAAAAAAGAACCACTGAAATCAGGCGTGGAGTGTATTTCCTCCGCGCGTCTTGCGTGCGTGTCTCTTTCCTGCGTTTCCGAAGTTAATAAAACAAAAACTCGTCTTCGTATATCATTTACTCACGGATATCATTTATTTCGCTGGTATTACTTACTTTCTGAATAGTTTTGGCTGTTGTTTACTTCATTTACTTTACTTTATTCATTTTTCCCACTGGCAAGAGGCTCCTACTTCGACTTAATACGCAGTTTACTCTGTGGCGTTCAAATGAGCAAGTGCTCCCCTCATCAAAGTTTATACATGCGATCATAGCCCGCCATGTCCAAGTAAGAGGAATGCGGGGGAGGGGAACGCTGATATGTCTGACTGCAAACGCGGGAGACAGCGAGCTTAAAGAGATAGAAGGAACATATAGCTACCACGAATCGTCAACAGATGTCCTGACAGGCCTCATATGCCGGGGGGTCATCGTTACACACTCCACAGTAGACGAAGGCTTGAAAAGGCTCATCGTTCTGTGGTCCAGCCGATTGCGCTTCGCACGCGGCAAAGCTTTGTTCGTCTCTGTTTTTGAAAATGTTCTCGGCGGTGAGAATAAACCGTACTTTCCACGACGTGTGATCCGATTCGAAGCGTGCTCCACCGGCTGCGCTCAATTAGAGCCCGCAGCCGTTCATTTTTTGTCCTGCATCGTTTGTCTCGTTTGCCCTCGCAACAGAGTCACCGCCGTAATGGACACAACGCCGCAGTAGACGAAGGCTTGAAAAGGCTCATCGTTCTGTGGTCCGGCCGACTGCGCTTCGCACGCGGCAAAGCTTCGCTCGCCTCTGTTTTCGAAAAGGTTCTCGCCGGCGAGAATAAGCCGTGCTTTCCACGACGCGTGATGCGATTCGAAGCGTTCACCACCGGCTGCGCTCAATTCGGATCAGAGCGAGCCCACAGCCGTTAACTTTTGTCCTGCATCGTTACACACACCACAGTAGACGAAGGCTTGAAAAGGCTCATCGTTCTGTGGTCCAGCCGATTGCGCTTCGCACGCGGCAAAGCTTTGTGCGCCTCTGTTTTTGAAAATGTTCTCGTCGGTGAGAATAAACCCTGCGTGATCCAATTCGAAGCGTTCTTTTCTCCACCTGCTGCGCCCAATTCGGATCAGAGCGAGCCCACAGCCATTCACTTTTGTCCTGCATCGTTTGTCTCGTTTGCTCCGCATCGCAACAGAGCCACGCGCCGTAATGGACACACACCACAGCATGTACCCTTTGCCGGGGGGCGGTGCCCCCCCGGACCCCCCCTTTTTTGGAAGGTTCGGGTGGCTTAAACAAAGGCTTCTCGATTTCAGAGCGGGAAAAGCAAATTGGCTATTGAGACGGAATTTGGAAAACTGAGGAAATAAACCAGGCATCAGTTTCCTGTTACAGGTTCCGAACAAGACAGAATCTGAAGTTCCATGTACCGTACCGTCTCCCGGGGGGCGGTGCCCCCCCCTGCATTAAGACTCACCAGAGAAAATGGGCTTGGTGTCTAGTCTGAAGGAGAAAATGGGCTGCATACGGTCCTGCCTGCTGTGACAGTGCTGTCGTCGGAAAAAAAAAAAGAGCAACTAAAATCAGGCGCGGAGATTTCTCCACGCACACTACATGCGTGCTGTTCTCTTTATTATTGTCTGGGTGGGTTAGTCTGACACTTGCTGTCGTTGGGAAAAAAGAACAACTGAAATCAGGCGTGGAGTGTATTTCCTCCGCGCGTCTTGCGTGCGTGTCTCTTTCCTGCGTTTCCTCAGGTAATAAAACAAAAACTCGTCTTCGTATATCATTTACTCACGGATATCATTTATTTCGCTGGTATTACTTACTTTCTGAATAGTTTTGGCTGTTGTTTACTTCATTTACTTTACTTTATTCATTTTTCCCACTGGCAAGAGGCTCCTACTTCCGACGTACAGAGTAGGTTGCTTGGACTTAATACGCAGTTTACTCTGTGGCGTTAAAATGAGCAAGTGCTCCCCTCATCAAAGTTTATACATACGATCATAGCAAGTAAGAGGAATGCGGGGGAGGGGAACGCTGATATGTCTGACTGCAAACGCGGGAGACAGCGAGCTTAAAGAGATAGAAGGAACATATAGCTACCACGAATCGTCAACAGATGTCCTGACAGGCCTCATATGCCGGGGGGTCATCGTTACACACTCCACAGTAGACGAAGGCTTGAAAAGGCTCATCGTTCTGTGGTCCAGCCGATTGCGCTTCGCACGCGGCAAAGCTTTGTTCGTCTCTGTTTTTGAAAATGTTCTCGGCGGTGAGAATAAACCGTACTTTCCACGACGCGTGATCCGATTCGAAGCGTGCTCCACCGGCTGCGCTCAATTAGAGCCCGCAGCCGTTCATTTTTTGTCCTGCATCGTTTGTCTCGTTTGCCCTCGCAACAGAGTCACCGCCGTAATTGACACAACGCCGCAGTAGACGAAGGCTTGAAAAGGCTCATCGTTCTGTGGTCCGGCCGACTGCGCTTCGCACGCGGCAAAGCTTCGCTCGCCTCTGTTTTCGAAAAGGTTCTCGCCGGCGAGAGAATACCGTGATGCGATTCGAAGCGTTCACCACCGGCTGCGCTCAATTCGGATCAGAGCGAGCCCACAGCCGTTCGGTTTTGTCCTGCATCGTTACACACACCACAGTAGACGAAGGCTTGAAAAGGCTCATCGTTCTGTGGTCCAGCCGATTGCGCTTCGCACGCGGCAAAGCTTTGTGCGCCTCTGTTTTTGAAAATGTTCTCGCCGGTGAGAATAAACCCTGCGTGATCCAAGTCGAAGCGTTCTTTTCTCCACCTGCTGCGCCCAATTCGGATCAGAGCGAGCCCACAGCCATTCACTTTTGTCCTGCATCGTTTGTCTCGTTTGCTCCGCATCGCAACAGAGCCACGCGCCGTAATGGACACACACCACAGTAGACGAAGGCTTGAAAAGGCTCATCGTTCTGTGGTCCGGCCGATTACGCTTCGCACGCGGCAAAGCTTTGTTCGCCTCTGGTTTTGAAAAGGTTCTCGACAGCGAGAACAACCCGTGCTTTCCACGACGCGTGATCCGATTCGAAGCATTCTCCACCTGCTACGCTCAATTAGGATCAGAGCGAGCCCACAGCCGTTAACTTTTGTCCTGCATCGTTTGGCTCGTTTGCCCTGCATCAACAGAGCCACGCGCCGTAATGGACACACTCCACAGTAGACGAAGGCTTGGAAAGGCTCGTTGCTACACCCCCCCACGTTTTCTTGTCGTTTACGACCAATCCATTACTTGCAAAGGTAATCCCAGATTCCTTCCTCCCCGTTTATCGTGTTCCCGCTCTAAAAATAGAACCCTGCGCGCTGCGTGTGAAGTCAGAACAGAAAAAAAAAAAAAAACAGGGGTATTTGGCGGTGGTTGGCCAACGCGGTCTCCGTCGAGTCACAACGAAGCGTCGACGCACAAAAAAAAAAAAAAAAAACTCTACGTAGCTGCTTTGACTCCGAATGGAAGGGAGGGAAAGGGGAAAAATACGATTACACCACCATTCACCACCGTTCAAGACGTGGTACGGTAGTTACAGCACTTGAGATCCCTTCGGTTCTTTGTCTGGCAGCAATCGTCGAGCATTTCCTTCCAAGCTGGCGCTTATGTAAAAGAAAGCGAAAGTGAACGGAAGCTGTTTTGTGCATGGGTAAAAGCACCGGGGTTTCGTGCCCGTCCAAATCCTACGAGGCCAGATTCGACCATTCGCCGACGTACCCGCGCTGCGTGCGTGAAAAAAAAAAGTCGCTAACCCAAACAAGTTCTGCCGGTGTAGAGGAAGCCTGCCTAAAGAAAACAACTGCCTTCGGGTGGGCTAGTTTGACACTTGCTGTCGTCGGGGGGAAAAAAAAAACAACGCTGCTTCCAGAGGTCGGGTTTCACCTTTCTCATGTGAAAGGTAGGCGCAAGCCATCAGCTTGCACTGATGACGTCTCTGCCGTTTGTACCCACCGCCCGTCGTTGCTACCGTTTGGCTGTGGGACAGAGCTTGGGAGGGAAGCTCGTTCTTGGCAGCAAGTCCAGAGCCCGAATCCAAGCAATGTTTCTCAGCTGGAGGAAGCAAAGTCGGAACACGGTTGCTGTAGGTGAACCTGCAGTACAATGACCAAAGTATTCCAATTCTGAATGGAATGAAGAAACGACTTTCAAACAGATTGGAACCCAATAATTCATACATGGTCCCGAGCATTCGGGAAGGCAAAAAAATCTCTCTCACTGGTCAAAGTGGGAGAGATTGGGGAAAACCCACCGTAGTGAGTTCTCGTTTTTCGGGTTGAGGGGGCCTTGTAGAGTACCCGCGGGGGTGGAAAAGGCCCCGAGGCAGGGAAAACGGTCGCCCCGAAGGGGTCCCGAGTGGCGACCGTTTTCCCTGCCGAGAAGCCTTTTCCACCTCGGAAAGGCCCCCGAAACCCCGAAAAACAATAAAAGAACGCACCAGCGGGGATTTTTTAGTACTAACTTGTGGGTTCCCCTTCAATGTATTGTGCAGGCTCAGAAGACGTAGGCAGCGTGTTTTGGTGGTATCAAAATTCGTTACCTGAATACACACAGGGTAAATACAAGTGGGGAAACGATCAACCGGCACGCACAAACAAATCTGCTATCACTGAGCGGCAGCCAGGAGTCGTCTCGTCAGAACTGAGTACACAGAGCACGTGTCCGGATTGCTGGCGAAACCAACCTCCATTTCGAAGAAACTTTTCAAAACTCCGGTCGAAGTGTTTCTGCGCTCAATGTATGTGGGTTTGCCACATTTCCGTCGTACATGGAAAGCCAAGGTGGGGGAAACGAGGGCAGAAAGCGCGTGAGTGGTAGTGTGATGTGTGAGGGGAGAGAACGTGTTCGTCAGTATGCTGTTGCCGTTCTCTGTAGTGAACGGTTGCAGCTGACTTCAATTATTCTAGCATGCAGCTTCCTGTTTGCCCCCACACACACAGCTGGGCGAAACAAACCGCCGACGTGCTTCTTGACTTTTACGGAACCTCGAAAAGCCTTGTTTAAGCCACCGGGTGCTGATGAGCGCGTTCGTCGAAGGGGTCTTGGGTTCCCTTTTTTCCCTGGCTTTCGCAAGCGTAAGCAACGCGAAATAAGCCGCCCCTAGGTCTCAGAATTCACATGAGGCAATGCTCCCAAAATCCAAACCTGAAACGGTAGCATACCCAGTTTCACTGGAGTGCCCGTTCCCGGCGAGCTACGAGGGAACGAACCTGTAAGAGTGCCAACGCTACTCTTTCTACAACGTAAAAGGTGTCACGGGAGAAGCCGGCAGCCGCTGCTTAACGGTGTACTTAAAAGAACTCAACCCCCTCAGGTGACACCACTGTATCTTTAGCCATACTTCAACCCTCTTGTTAGCCTGCACAACGCATGCACAGAGCACGTCCGGACGAAGGCAATCTGCTTCTTTGCGGCCGGCTGGCGGCGCGAAGGCCTCCTTTTGTTGTCGCGTGTCGAGGGTGCGGCAGTGGTGGGTGGTTTCGCGGTGAAGCGGCTCATTTTGCACATGGTGAGACCCCCACTTCTCTGCTACATCTCGGCATACAACGTCCGACTCTGCTCCTCCTGTCCTTAAACATGAGAACAATGATTGTGAACAGGTGGAGATGCGTTCTAATCTCCACCATTTGATCCTCCATTGGCTGTGTTTGAGACGCGTACGGGCCCACCCGGATCGTCAAGCGTCGATTTTGAGCCCGCTTGCAGGCAGCGCCCCCATCCACCCCCATGAGAGGCAGTGCTCTGTCTTAACGCTCGGTTAATTTCTTCTCCCCCCCCACCCCCCTACGGCATCCGCAATCCCCCCACCCCCCTACCGTTTCCTGAACAATCCTTCACTAAATCCGCGGTTAAATAACCTGGCCTCAGTGGTGCAAGCACCACGCGCTCTTCAAACCCAAGAAACATTTTTCCCCCAACCCCCCGTGGCTTCAGGGACTGAAACACGGCGCAGACGGGACCAGTGCGGTGTTGAGCACATCCCCAACCACGTTCTTGCAATCCCCCCCCCCCCTATCCCCTATTTGCAGTGAAAGAGCTTTTAGGGAATCGGTAGCCCTGCGGCTGATCAGTGCCCACATAAAACCTTCACTCCCCACCAACGTAAAACCTGGGGTTCCCGTGGCTGGATCACCCGTCCGGCCTCCAGAAGCTGGCGCTAACGCGCGCACTCTAAAAAATCGCCGCATTCGCCGGCACGACGATGCGAGACAACGGCTTCCTTCCGCGCCCCGGCGAAAGACAGGAGTTGTTCATTTTCCGAGTCCCCCCGTCTGCCCAGTGTTTGACTGGCTGCCTTATACTTGGGCAGGCAGCTTACACGGCGCGAGGTTAAAGAGGATGTGCCTGCGTCACACCCGAAAAGCGGGTGTTCCACAACCAAAACGCGCGCAAATCCATCCGCTTTTTTTTTGTATGAGCACCTGCTTTGTAGGAAATACTTGAGGAGGCTGCCAGCTGCAAACGATCAAGGAGGTAAATGTGCTGTAGCCCACACGAAACACAGGCAAATCTGGGTTCAGTGGCGGGCGTAAGCGTTCGACAAAGAAGACCCACTGTGTAGCAGTCTTGTTTTCTCCCCCTCTAGCCTCCTTCGAAATGAGCACAAGGCAGTTCCTCTCGAGTATTTTTGGCGTTTTTTGTGGCTAAGAAGGCAAAATTTAGTAGTTGGCAGCGTACTACATGAGACTTTCCAAAGCAGGTGCGTTCCGCTAGTGCGACCGGCTTCGCTTCTGAGGCTGTACTTCCGCCGTGTGCTCCACGACGAGGGGGGATGGGTAGGCCCCCCCCTCCTCATCTGTCCGGCGGGTTTCAACGATCCTCTTAACAGTCCCTGGCCCCCGCCCCCACCTCCCCTCCCTCAAAGCCAGCACCAATACCAACGACCCCCTCCCTCAAAAATTAGTTAGCAAAAATGAATTCCCATCGAATTTCCCGAGCAAAAAAAAAAAAAAAAGAAAAATACAAACCAAAAGCAAGAACACAAAAAATACATAACGAACCACCAAAAAAGCGAACTTTCACTCTAAAAACTTTCACTAAAAAAAGAAAAAAACACCGAAAACCAGAAACACCAAAAAATACCGGCTTCTGAAAAAAAAAAAAAAAAAAAAAAAAACACGAAACAGTCTGAAATGAAACTGAATCTGTACGCCCGTTCGAGATCGTCAGAAGCCCGGACAGCCCCCACCTGCAGAAGGCCACCAGCTACTCCTTTCTTCATCGTGTCTGTGACGGCATCGAATCACCGTCAAGCCACCAACCGGCTACTACTCATCAAGTCAACATTGCTCAGATATTTCTGCAGACTGCTTCTTGCCACTATTAGCGTCGGATTGGGGGTTTTGGAGTGACTTTCAACCGGGATGCCTGTACTTATTCACTCGAAAGGTTACTGCCAAGATCACATTGGAAAGAGAGACATCAGATCCACGTTGCAGAGGCATCGAGAAGCAGCAGAAACATTTGGCAGAGAAGCGAGGACTTGTTGGGGAATAAGCCTGGAAGAAAGTGACACCCCTCCCTCTGGGTGTGAACCAAAGAAGCATCCAACACAAGGATACGTGAGCCCTAGGCGAGGAAGCCTGGAGAGGTTGTCGCATGATGGGCAACAAGGGCAAACCTGAGGACATCGTGAAGCAGCGCGCCGAAAGGCCTATCAGAAAATGCCCGGAGTCTCAAACGAACTTCAACTCTCGCAAAAACATGCAAAATCCCCCTTCGTCTGCAGTAGGCTGACTGCCGGTATGCGATCAGACACTGCACTCTGGCAAGAAGTACACCCTCCAAAGCTAGCAAGTCGACGCAAGTTGACAATTGTGATCTGACTCCCAATGGTAGTATGGACGGGTGGTACGTCGGGTTTGCGAAAGTAGGGTTTTTACACCCACCTTACTCCACCCTATTGAGTCGTCATGACGGGCAGGCACCCGAGAACCGTTGCTTGGCTTTTCTACGTTTGATTGCTATCATCGTTTTGCAGTGCACGGCAACGAGAGCGAAGTGACAGACGGGTACAAGGAAAGAGAGTTCCATCCTCCGGCTTCATCTCTTGAAGCCAAAAGATCGCTCGGCCCCGCCTCCCCACCGACAAATCGGTACCGAGGATCTGGGCACGACAACGGTCCGACCTGGTTTCGGCTGCCAACCCCAAAATCTACCGTCCATCCTCTAATTTATCGGCCAATACTATGCGTGGTTTATAATCTATTGGGCCGCTAATTTATAAACCCCCCATTGTTATTCTCGGCACCACTCCTTGTGGATCAATGCATTTTTTTTTTTTTTTTTTTTTGGCGGCGCCGCCAGGGTATTAGCGTGATCCTCAAAATCGTGTACAACCTGAAAATTATGTGAGGGATAGCCATTTTCTGGTGGGGAAGCTATGTTGGGCACTTTTTGTCTCGAAGAAATGTAAAAACAGGGGTTCGGCTGGAAGCTCTTCAGAAAAAGCGCAGTTTGCGCGGAAGAAAAGCCTCTGTTCGCTGTTGCACCGTGCCCATCCCGGTGCAGTGGGTTGGACCCCCGACCGACTGCACCGGGGCACCAGGGGCGCTTCACCGAGGACCCCCGTGTTTCAGATCGTGTCCTCCCCGTCTTGTATAAGAACGGGTTTGGCTTATTATTGATGACTCAGGCCCCGCGCAGCGGCAATTTTTTTTTGGATACACTTGTGAGGGGGGGGTAGTTTCTTGGCCCCGCGCAGCGGCAATTTTTTTTTGGGTATGTTTCTTGGTGACGTGTTTATGACTGTCCCCCCCTGATGATGAGACTTTAGCTAGGCCCCACCAGCAGTTGGACCCAGTTTGACCCATACACCACGGGGCTGGCCCCCAGGGTTCCCGAAAAAAACGCATATTTCTTTTGGATTTTTCCGTTTTCCAAGGTGGACTAGAGGATGTGACACCAGTTTCCTCCCCAGATTTTTTTTTGTCAACAACAGCAGCTCGTGCTGGGCTCCTTTTTTTTTTTCCGTTTTTTTTTTTTTTTTTTTTTTTTTCAAAATGTGAGGATTTGCCTCACAATTGAAACTGACGCTAACCCTATGGGCGCCACCTTAGGGCAGACTATTTTCTTTTTTTCCGCGCCCTTAGCGCGCGGAAAATTTTGGGAAACCGTGAAAAGAAGAAAGAAAAAGAAAAAGGCCGCCCTCACTGAGGACGGATGTCATCAGCAGGGTGCCATGGGGGGACTCCAGATGGTCACTGAAGTCCGCGCTTCGGCTGCGGAAACACCAAACCCCGCTCGTGGGGCCAACAACGACACGTCAGCGGACCGCCGGATTAGAAGCTCGCTGCGAATCTCTAATTTGTTTTGACCCCCTGACCTATCTGTTGCTGCAGTACCACGAAAGCTGTGACGCCGGCAAAGCACACCCGACACCGACCGAGGACAAACCGGAACCCGCCCCGCCTGCCGACGCGCCTTCCCGGGTGAGAGAAAGTACAGCCTTCAGCAGTGAAATGTCACGTTGATTAAATGAGTGTTGCATGCTGATGCAAAAACAGGGCACGAGCAAAGGGAAGGGACACT
Source organism: Diplonema papillatum (assembly GCA_030068145.1). Lineage (NCBI taxonomy): Eukaryota > Euglenozoa > Diplonemea > Diplonemida > Diplonemidae > Diplonema > Diplonema papillatum. The sequence continues at coordinate 61,369 of JAPJBO010000660.1, forward strand.
GCCGTGTTTTTGCGCCATCGATGTTGAGATTGGTGCAGTGAAGGATCGACACCTCCTTGAGATCAACGACCTGTCGTTGTCCTTCATGATGCTTGCGGGGGCCTCAAACGCGAGGCGCGAAACTTCTCCGCTTGAACCGAGCACGGCGATCGTCAGAGAGGCCGGGCACGGTGTCCAGTGAAAACGGCTCGAATTGCCTCGGCGAATCGCTCCCCAAGAAGAAGACCCCCCCCGCAAACCCGCTTGCTGCGTGACGATACGGGTACACACCACATCTCTCACTTCTCTACTCCTGCAGTTTCGTGCAGTGGAACACATTTCTCAGGCTACTTTCTTGTTCTTGCAGGTTCTGAAGGGTGCACCGGGGGATGTCGGCGGTACGGCGCTGGGCAATCACCTTGTTGGTGCTCTCATACTACTGCAACAGTTGCACAGAAAGTGGGAGCCTATCAAGTTTGAGAAGGGTCTTGGCCACTTCCTGATAGAACGGATGCCCCTTTTCATCGACCAGGAGGGCCCTGTCGAATTCTATGGGGTAGTCCTGGACTAGCCTGTTGAACAAGACTATCCACGACTTCGTTTCACCCACTTGCAGCGGCTTCACGCGGGCTTTGCTCTTTTGCATCAGCGTTGACAGGTGTTCGAGCTCCGGGAACTCTTGCTTCACAACGTACCGAACCTCCCGGTACTGCATGGAGTCCATGGCCTGCACAGACATCCCAAGAGAAACATCTCTCCACACACCCCATGAACCTCCCGGTACTGCATGGAGTCCATGGCTTGCACAGACATCCCAAGAGAAACATCTCTCCACACACTCGTGCTATCAGCCCTAGCCGACACATCACATCATCATCATACTCGGCAGGCGTCTGGAGGTGACGGTCTTTTATGATCTGCTGAAACATCTCCATGCTTCTCATGGAAAACGTGCAGAAGCGGCTTCCGGCCGATGCCCACGTCGCGTCCGAAACGTGGGTACGATACCAATTCTGGCCGAGTACGCCGAGCAGCACTGTTGCTCCCAGGCACGCAAGGCCCACGACTAGACGCCCACCACTGTCGGTGGCAGCAGCTCTACGCTGAAGGCTCACCGGTCCCTCCGTACAACAAAAAGCCTGAGCACATGCAGACGACGGTTATTTCCCAGTGCAAAAAGTCGCCGAAGAATCAAAGTGAGGGGCGCGTACCCCTCCGGGCCCCCACCCCCCGACCGCTTGCCACCAAGACCACCCCCCTCCACACAGGAACCCAGAGGCCAGGTGACTTGCCAAAGTATTTTTTAAAAAAAAAACTACTCTTTTTTTTTGCGCGCACGCGCGGAAAAAAATCAGGGATCGGGGGACGCGGATCAAAACATAAAAATAGTCTGCCCTTAGCGGGCGCCGCAGGCCCACGGTACGGTGCAGTGTGTTGCGCGCCTCTGGTTTACAGGCCTTCGTTTTATGTAACTTTTAATTTATAATTCGATACTTATTTTCTTTCAAATTTCCCAATATCTATAAATTAAAGAACTACATAAATTAGGAGCCAGACGGTCCTGTTCTGTCGCAGATCAGCGCGAGAAGAGCTGACTTTACTTGACCAGAGGTATAGTCGGTTGCTTGAGGAGCCTCTTCAACCTTTTTAAGACGAACATACACAGTTCTGTGAAGGCTAAAAGACGTAGTATGTTAAAACAGCGTGTTTTGGGGGCTGATCAGAATTCCTAACCTGGAATGAAACAGGGTGCAGACAAGGGAACCCGATCAACCGGCACGCACAAACAAAAATGTCATTGTTTCAGCTCAAGCCATGGTACTTTGCTGAGAGGTTGCAGTGCTCTCAATAGTTCAGACGTAAAAGAGAATGCGGCCATGTATACAAATGGGCAGAGCTGAGCGCTCTTTGCAGCCGGCTTGCAGTGCGTGGAGAGGACTTCATAGCGTGCAGGAGCGGTGCGTTCTTGCGGATTCCTATCTTCGTTTTGGCGGCGAACGTCACTGCAAGTCAGGTGTGTCCAGCGGCTCCTGAGCTCGATGACGCGATTACGCTCGATTTTTTTGCTCGATTACGCTCGATTACATGATGCAGATATTCGCCACAGGTTCTTTGCATGCTAACCCAAACTACCGAACTCGATTACGTTCTACACAGCATTCGACAGGGTGCATTTGCTCACCTTCCCAGCAAATGAGGCACCGCTTCGCTGTAGCGCTTCGCTGTTGCTGACCGCTCTCGGCGCAGAATGTTGCCTTCACCGATCCTCTCGCTATACTGTGCTCTGTGCACCCATCCACAAAAGTCACAATCGTGTTCAAAAATCTTTGATTTTCGCAGTATCTTCTCCCTCCCCCATGAGAAGCAGTGCAGTTGTGTGTGCGAAGGACCTGTTTTGTATCTTTACATGGCAGGTTCCAACGCTGCCAACTTTCTTTTTTGTACTGACATGTCCACGGCGTGGTGTGTTGTTCCAAACATTAAACTAAGATTTCTCCCCCCCTATATTATTCTGTGCAGAGTGCGGTGATATTCTTGGGCCGCCGACCTGACCACAAGTTTGCGGAGAAGAGTGTTTCTTTATAACATAAGCGCCAGCTTGAAAGGAAATGCTCGACGATACTGCCCGACACAGACCAGAAGGGATCCCAAGTGCTGTAACTACCGAACCACGTGTTGAACGGCGTGAGGTCATGCGGGTCTACCCCTACACAACAGATCCCACAAACACAGCAGAAAGTCCCGAGTGAGAAACAACACACGGGTGGTGTAAGCGACGAACAAATCAGATTGTGTTTGTATTGTATTTCCTCCCTTCCATTCGGAATCGAAGCAGCTACGTCGAGTATTTTTTGTGACAACCAATTTTTGCTTCCTTGGAGACAGTATGTATTGTTGCAGCCAAAAAGAACGTTGACAGCAGTTTAACCAGAACACATGTAGGTTAAATCGCACAAACAAAAAAAAAGCCAAAAAGAAAAAAGACCTTTTTTGTTTTTGGTAACAACCGCGGTTGTCATTATCAAAAAGTAACGGATGGCAGCGTCCTGTGGAGATTGCCAAAACAAGGTTGACCCATACGCGCGCAAGCAAAAAAATGTTCCCAGGCGCACAAGTTAAGCAACCCGTGAAACCGCTTAATCGTGTTGAGCGTGCGGAGTCTCCCCAGGCGAAGTTTGAGAGAGTTGCCTGTCCCTGACCGAGTCCCGAGGGAGGGTGGGCTGGGAAAGTAAGTAGCACAGGAGGCTTCGTGGCATAGGAAGGGGAATAGACGTTAGTCCAGTTTGCGTCTGTCAACCTGCGGTTCATCCCTTTTTCATTGTCGTCGAGAGGCTCAGGAACGTGTGAATGGAACACTTGTGGGCGTGCGTCTGCTGTCCGTCGCTTTCTCGTCACGTCCTGTCTACCTTGCAGGGTCAAAACCTTGTGTCTTTTTGGTACATGGCCACCAATTTCTTTCCGAAAAAAAGTTGGGGGGTTTAAATTTTAAATTTTGGAACAAAAACTGCGGTAATCTTTGATGAAGTTGAGCATTCTATTTTTTTTCTTCCAATTTTTTTTTTTCGAGACATTGCAATGTGTTCCAAAAATGTTAGCCTGAGCAATGAGCGAACTAACACCAAACTGAAGATTCATGTCACTGTCACAGTTTACATGTCCGTGCTTCACATGGAGATCCCTAACTCAAGACATACCAGGTGAAAAAGAAGAAGAACAACCTGAAGAGAGGCCTGATACTCGGCCTGCTCAAAAAAAAAAAACCATCGGCCCTGCGGCAGCGTTTAAAAAGACACAAGGTTTTGACCCTGCATGCTACATCTTCCCAGCACGGCCCCCGCTGAACCACGACTCCTACCGGCAAGCCTCGACACTGCGCCACCGTTACAAACCAGTCGACCATCGCTATCCATCAGCTGAAGCAGCCGCTACCTCTGCCGTGTCAGCCCATGGCGTCCGTGGGTCTTGAGCCTGAACGCGATGTACAGGTGACACACTGTAATCTATCCAGAAAGAAATGTCGTAATGTGCGAGTAGTAGAACTTCTTGATGCAGTGCAGCTTCTTTCGCACCAAAATAAAGTCTTAAGCGAAGCAGCCAGCTGAAAGCCGCGCACCTGAACTGCCACGGCACACATATTTAGTGGGTGCGGTGCGTGGATGGGTACTGGGTGGCGCCAGCCAACCCAGGCAGTGCAGTCATCCATGCCCAGTGTCAGGTCAGAATCAACACGATGCAAGGGGAGCGATATTTGAAACTCCAGGACAGCGCAAGATGTTCAACTTCGTACCAGGTAACAAGTTTGTGCCACGGCTCGTGAGACAAGGGCGGGCAGCGGCTTCACCAGCTTCGCGTCGCAAGACAACATTGGTGCTAGCACATCCTCCGCTGGCGGGCCTTCCCAAGTCTTAGAGGATGAATACGAAACCGACGATCAACGAACGGCGGTACCGCTCACATGCAATTCGCGGTTGCCGGAGAAAAAAACTTGCAAAAAATCTCTGCTCGGCTGAAGGTGCCGAAAGAGACTTGAGGTTCATTCTTCGTGTTGACCTCAACCAGGCTTCGGGGGGATGGCCCACACCCCCGCTTCTCGCTTCAAATTCGACAAGCTCCGCGATTATTGTTTGCTGTTCTTGTGGCCTCACGGCGCTTGCACTTGATTATGCTCCAGTAAAAACTTGTAGAACGCGGGGGGCTCAAGACTACACTCGAAGGAATGTACTTGGTTTCGGTCACAAACAGTCCCGGGCATGGCTAGCCATAACCCATAACGAAAGCGTGCATCAAATATATACTACCGGAGTGCTCGTATGTATCGGTATCTAGCGTTTGAAACCGGCGAAACAGCAGTCAAGGGAACGGAGTAGAGAGACTGTCAGCGGGGAACTAAGACCCTTGCAGTCCAGTCTGACTTTGCGCAGTGGCACGAGAGGGGTAGAATAGGTGGAGATGGCAAATACCACTGCTTCACTTCACCTCATCCAAACCAATGGTAAGCCGGCAGCTACTTCCCCGTGGGGATAGCTTCGCGAGACAACGTGCTTTTTTAGCTACACGGCATTGCACCTTAGCTGATGCATGCAACAGGATTGAAGCCAATGCGTACCCAGTCTGCTTCAGAAGTGTTTATTCTTGTATAAGCACCTGCTTTGTAGGAAATCCTTGAGGAGACTGCCAGTTGCGAAATCTCAAAGGAGGTAAATGTGATGCAGGCCACATGGAGCACAGGTACATCTGGGTTTAGTGGCGGCGTAAGCCTTCCACAAGAAAATATGACCCACTTTATAGTTTGTGTTGTTTTCTCCCCCTCCAGCCTTTGTCGAAATGAGCACAAGGCAGTCCCTCGAGTATTTTTCACTGCTTTGTCAGTTTCAGTCAATGTGCTTTTTCCACATGGAAGGACCCTGCTTACAAGCTAAAGCGAGTGGCAGGGGCAGAGGCGTGGTCGTCTCTGTGCCATCTTCCGCAGTTTGCAAACCAATTAAAACGCGCTTTTCAATCATGCAGTCCGTATCTCGCCACGTCTCATTGGACACGAGGTACTTCTCAGGAAACTTGGCCTCCTGGCGTATACCAGTACGTGCGATCTCCAACTATTACAGAGTGCAACAGCTGGGACAACAACTCGATCTCCCCCTGGATCTCTTTGGTTCGTCGTTTCGTGACTGCATAGAGTCGCGAACTCCTCTTTATCTTTGCATGGTGTGCAGGGTCCAAGGACGACACTTTTTTTTGTGTTAACAATGCATTGTTGGTACTAAAAATTAGTAGTTGGCAGCGTACTAAAAGCAACTCACCAAATTAGGTGAAAAGCCGCTAGTGCGCACAAACAAACGGAAGCGCCATACTAATTTTTTGTGAGTCTGTGGACATGGTATGGTCTTCAAAAAAAAATTTCCACGTCGTGAAAAAATCGAAGAACCCCCGAGAACCCCGCCAAGTAAATAATTGTGTGGCATGATGGTTTTCGCTGGATTAGGAGTTTGGGACTGAAAAATTGCGTTGTGCGAGAACGTTCAAGCCAGAGAGCGATTCGTGTGGCGGGGCTCTGCAGGCATGCTGCGCTCGTGGCAGTTGACGAGGCTACCGATGGGCATTCATGTACACCCGAACTGATGCACACGCGGGGCATCTGGGCTACGAGGCGTGCGATGTCATGGACAGGCGCTGCTTTTGGGCAGGGAACCATTGGCAAGCTGTGCAGCATCGTACGTGTGGTACTGAGAGCGAACGCTGACGAATGCAGCTGCCAAGCGCTTGAGAGGGTGCCGGTGATTTCCCCCTGTCGGCTTTCTGGGTCTGAAGCTCGCTGGGCTATCCTCTCGAGCCCACGCTCTGTTTCCCGACAGTTTCGAGTCCGGGTTTCTTGACTGCTGCGGCGAGGTACGGGGCAGATGGCATCTCGTTAGCTCGCGAGTCGCAACCTCGCCTACTGTTTCCTTCCGCGTGGAGGCACACGGAAGAGGGTCTCCGCAGGGGTGCCGACCCCAGCGAGTAAAAGGTTGCCTCTTCCGCGGCAGGATTCGGTGCTTCTCACCGGCCCCGCCGCACGCCAGCGTCCTCCTCCAAACCCTCACAGTCTTTCTCTGCGCCTCTCTCCCTCTTTTCTTACGCACAAGAGGAGCAAGGGAAGGGAAATAAAATTGTCGGGTCTACACTCGGTGCAATCCAAAGATATTGGACCCAATATGCACCTGGCGTACACACACAAACACACACTTGCGCCAGGAGCAGATTTCGTCAACGTGTAGACCCGCCCCTGTCCACAACTGTCCAGCTCCACTCCATCCACTTGTTCACCTGCCCACTCGTTCACCGAGCCCCCGCAGCCCCATTTGCCCGCTAAAGTCGGATTCGGGAATGGGGGCGCCCAGGAGCCCGGATCAGGTGGAGTTGACGATGGCAAAATTGCCCTTTTCGTTCACATTTTCACGACGTTACAAAATCGACGTTACAAAATGTAAAAATGAGCCAACAAACCTAGCATCTTCTTAGAAGACGTTCCGACTATCCATGCACTGTGGAGCAGCAAACAAAATCTTTGGATCTAAATGACTCTCCAGAATATGTCGATAACAAGCAAAACAACATTCTAAGCAGCGCACTTCTTCTGAGCTTGAGGTGCCCTGTACAGAAGTATTTGCAGGCGTTGTAGCCTGCAACATCTGTTGCAAGGTGCTTCTTGAACTCAGCGTGTGCGTGTGGCTCATCAGCAATCTTGACACAATGCCACTGTTTATTGGGCAATTGTTTTGTCGCAAGCTCTCGTTCATCGCGTCGACAATCTTGTCACGAACCCTCCTTCGTTGGGCTTGGCGTTCTTGTCAAACCTCCTTTCTTAACGCGTTGAAGGGGTTCCTTGAGAGCCCGGCGCCTTGGTCGGCTTGCCACACGCCTCGCATTCCCGCTCCAGCTCGAATGCAGCACTAATCCTCGCGAAGCGCCTTCGACCAGCACTCAGCTCTCCGGCGTGTTTTGGTGGTGCATTGGTGATTTGGTCACTGACTTATTTCTCAAGATGGGGGTTCCACTTTAGAAATGGACTCAGATCATCAGATCCGACATGCACAGGGTGACCCGGACATCAGTTGAGCCGATCGGAGCGCCCGCAAACCACCAGGGCCAAGTGAACACGATTCCCGAGAACACAATACCAAAATTTAGCACCGCAAAAAATATGTATCAACAACGAATTCCTTTACAAACAAAACAAACCCGCCAGGGGGCCGCAGCTTGTGTATACGCAAACTCCCACTCAGTCAGCACAGGGCTGCTTCTACAGGGTGCCCCAGCATTGATCCGATGGTTGAGGCTCCTCAGTGCTGTAGGGAGTCAAGCGTCGTCCCGACTACATGTTTTCTGACCCAGGCTCGGAAAGTCCAGATTGTCGGGTCCGTCCAGTCACGCTGGCAATGTGACAGGATGTCGACCCCTGTCCCCCTTTTTGCTCCACGAGTTCTCTTGCAAGTGACACACCAATCAGAAGCTGGTGTTCGGAGAAGACCACACCAGAAGACTGGGCGTAGCACCCCGTTTTTTTCACTCCAGCTTCTGAGGCTAGACTCCACCGTGTAACGATCTCCATTCCGCCACATTTCTGCTCCACACGCCGGGTATGTGGCCCAAAGCCGGTCCCCAGCCTACTGCGTTAGGGCCCGTTTTGGGTGGTGGATGCCATTGTTGGAAGACATGTATCGAGCTGAGGTGGACTATTCGACGGTGCAGGGGATTGAGTGGTATTTCGTTGGGGGGCTGCTGGCTAATACTGGGCACCGCGTGCGTGACCGAGTTTTGCACCGAGTTTCGTCGTCAGAAGAAGCAAGCTACATCCTTGGAAAGTACACCGAAAAAAAATCATCAATAATATCCAGGGCATTAGCTTCCTGTTCCAAAATTCCGTCGAAATCGGCGAGCAGAGGAAAACGAGTAGCAACTCTGAACGCTAGGGGAAGACACGTCGAAACACAATGTTTCGTCGCTACATGCAGGAGGAAATGCGAGCAACTCTGAGAGGCTCGATGGGCGTGTCTCCACGTGACCACACCCGCTCCAAAGCGACTCTGTTGCGCAAGAACGGTATTCGCTCATATCTCTGGTATACCGTAGTTGGAATAATGTTGAACTGGACTAGAGCTGGAACGGGTAAATGACAGACCGGGTAAAACCTGGGACACCCAGGGGGGTGTCCCAGGTAGTCGCCTGCGTGACTGCACCAGTGGTGGTCCTGCTGCTACCTATGACAGCGGCATCTAGGGGTCGCTAGGCGCGGGCAAGTGCCAGGGTCGCGATGTTCTGCAAAGTAAAGGGGGGGGGTCGAATAATAACACTGTTATTATTCGATTTGTCGAATAATAAAAAAGGTTCCGGGTAGCCGAACAGTAGCAGGATCAGTGGTAGTGTTTTTAGACAACCAGACGTGTGTCAAATAACTGTTATTATTCGACCCCCCCTTTACCCAAAGTCGCAAACAGGGGGTTATGCACTGCAGCGGTTGGGTGAGGTAACTCCATAGGATAATACAGGGGGTCTTTTGCGCACCTCAAATGCGCAAAAAAATGAAATATATAAAATCGTGTCCGGATCTTGTGTCAAGGTGTACTCCAGTACACACATGAACTATGGGTGGGGCTCCGGGTGTGCATGGGAGGGAGGGCCGGCGGAAGGTTGCGGAGGGTCGAGGGTGGTTGCGGAGGGTCGAGGAGGGTCGGCAGAGTACGCACGTTGAAGAGCTCCCGCGTGTGCTCGTCGAACTGGCTCGGATCAAGCCTGTTTCAGCCTCTCCGACCTTTACAGACTATGCTGTGAAGTTCGTGGTAGCTCCACAGGCTAGGAAAGTTGTCGTCGCTGTATCCAGAGGCCGTGTGTTCTGCCTTTGTGAACCCTTGCCCGCCGTGAATGCCATGAGTACTGCCCTCTTCCACCATCTTGGATAGACACGCCTCACGCTCGCACCACCCGAAACCGAAACGACCCATGACCCCAAGAGCTGTGCCTCCCGCTGTGCCCGAATACACCCCGCTTTCTAATAACTATTGTCCAATCAGGTTTGAAGGCGTATGTAAGCTCTGCCCACAGTCGCAAACTGGGACCAGTCAGAGGTACTTTCTAACAAGAACATCCTCCTCTATCGGAAACAAGCATTTGCTTTCGTGTGACAGTTCAAAAATTTCCGCGCCTGCGGCGCAGGCATAATTTGCATCTGTCTCTGCGGTGGGGCATAGCTAGTTCCCTGTCCCCAAAACGGTCGAGTGCCTGTTCAAGAGCCTGACAAGAAATATTAATTCTGGGCCCTCCAAAAAATCAAATAATTCGTCCACAAATTGCATGGCCATAAAATAGAATTCCGCAAATTAAAGGGCCAAAAAATGTCAGGGTGTACAAAGCCTTCAGGCCAAAAAACGTCCAGATGCGCAAAACGCCCGTTTTTGGCCAAAATCACGTCTCTGTATTATGCAATGGGTAACTCACCCAAAAAAAAAAAAATCGAAAATCGTGGGTTGATTTACACTACCTCGGATTGGGTTGGGCAGGAGTTTGGTGTCAGTAATCTTGGGTTGGGCAGAGGTTTTGGGTGTCTGTAGTGGGAATTATTTCTCCTATTCTGGCTGTGCTACAGAAGAGAGCCCTTTCATCAGAACAATCATCAGTAGGCTAGGTGTTTTCTGGAGGAGAACACTGGCTGTAGAAGGTCCTGCCTTAGCCAGGACAGGACCTCAGATTCTGAGGCACCATGTACCATACCGTCTCCCAGGGGGCGGTGCCCCCTGGACCCCCCATAAACTATCTACAAGATTTCGAATTTTCGCCAGAGGCCTGTTACCAGGCATCAGTTTCTGTTACAGGTTCCGAACACGACAGAATCTGAAGTGCCATGTACCGTACCGTCTCCCGGGGGGCGGTGCCCCCCGGACCCCCCCTGCATTAAGACTCACCAGAGAAAATGGGCTTGGTGTCTAGTCTGAAGGATAAAATGGATTGCATAAGGTCCTGGTCGCAAACCCCAGGGATTATCCTGTATGGTTAAAAAAAATTTTTTTCGCCAAAAAAAAAAAAATTCTGAAAACAGGCCGGTGAAAAAAGATTTTTTAACCATGGGGATTTCTGGTGAAAACTTTTTGGCAAGGGACCCAGGCTACAGGCTCAGATCCTGGAGTCGTAGTTGCTGTTTTGTGTGTACACAGCCTGGTCCAGAAATATCTATGGGGCATGAGGGGCGTTGGGATTAGCGTGTTGGGGGGCGCCTGTCGTGAGCAGCTTCGCCCTGCCTCGATTCGTTGAAAGGCGTTGCCATCATGCCGTAGTGCCCACTGGGACTGACAAGTGAAGGCTACATCAAAGTGGAGAAGCAGCAGCCAGATTGTGTTTTCCATCACACCCAGTAATCAGTCACTGGAGGATCGTTTGCTATCCTGAAGCTCACAGGCCTGAAAGGATTTTGAAACTAAAAGAGATGTCGCTCGCCGCATTTGGTTAGTGGTGCTGCCACTGTGGTCGACACTGTGCTAACGTATGACGCTACTGTGTGGGACACTGCTTGCTTCAGCAATCCATGCTTCCCATGCGCAGCGTGGGAAAAAAATTTTTCTGGCCATATCAACGATTTTTTAACCGGGATTTTTCAGAATTTCGGGGATTAGAATAACCCCTGGCAAACCCCGAAAAAAAAAAGAGAAATGCCGAACCGGGTAACACCTGGCGCCCCAGCCCCATTTTGGGGGGTGTCCCAGGTTTTACCCGGTTCAACATTAATCCAATTACGGTAGAGTCTCTACTCTAGGGACAGTATCGGGCATAATTACACCAACCAATACATAGGATTGACCCACCACAGGCAACCGACCGAGCGACTTTCGCCGGAAACACAATAAATAGTGCAAAACCCGGTCGTCGGTTTCATTACGGCTCTGCATAGTTAACCACCAGCGGATGAAGGGTGGCTGTTAAATCCCGGATTTCTTTTTGGATTTTTGAGGGCAAACCTTGGGTCATACTCAATAAGGGGGGTTCGTCGATCAGAAATGAGCACGCAACCCGGTGAACTTAATCAAGAGTCGAAGATTAGCGTCGAAACTTCCTGGCTTTTCACGCCATAGCAGAACGACCACACCCTACCCAATCCCAAGCACCCCCTAAACGCGTTAGGGGACTTCACAAGGTTTCACAACGGAGTGACACAACACCCAAAACGAGCTGCACACCCTCTCACTTTTCTCAACCCCCCGCCATACTCAAGCCTCTACGATCAAAACGGAGACTTTAAAATACCGACCTTCTAATCCACAAATAACGCTAAAAATGGGAACCGAGGGGGCGCATTTGAAAGACTTCGTGGCAGATCTTTCAACTGCGCACCTCGACACTGAATGGATACACATGGAAGTGACCCAGGACGAGCACCCGCGCCTCTAGCAGATGCTCGCGAATTAACTTGAATTAACTATGCTATTGATGCTTGCAATTGTTCTCCTTGAATGAGGAATGCCTAGCAGCGCAAGTCATCAGCTTGCACTGACTACGTCCCTGTTGTACACACCGCCCGTCGTTGCTACTGATTGGCTGTGGGATAGAGCTTGGGAGAGGGATGCTCATTCTTGGCAACAAGTTCCGCGCCCGAATCCAAGCAATGTTCGCCATGTTCAACGCGGCAAACGAACCGAGAAGTTCAAAACTCGGTCTCCATCTGAATGTACCGTACCGCTCGCATGCTGCTTGCTTCAGAGCCGGGGGGGAAAATGTGGGCATTGAGACGGAATTCGGAGTATTGAAACGTGAAGCTACTACCCTGACAATAAACACGAAAAACAAAGCGATTTTATTTCCCTTCTCTGGGCCCGCTAGCAGCGACGGACCTCGCTTCGCGCCAGCACGAGGGGAGAACTTGGAGATACAGCGAGAGAAGAAAAACAGAGGGTTGGATGGAGAGGACGCAGGCGTGCGTCGGGGCCCGTGAAGAAGCACCGGCCACCTTGCAAGATGAGAATACCTGCCCTGGAAAGAAGCACCCTTTTACTCGCGGGGGTAAGCACCCTTGCGGGGGAGCTCTTCCGTGTGCCTCCATGCGGAAGGACACTGGACCTTTTAAGAAGGCCGCGAGAGTCGGCTGAGCCGGGAGCTACCGGAGAAGGTGTGTATGTGCTTATGTATTACAGCCTGGTTCGATTGCGGGATAATAAAACCTCGGGGATAAAAGACTGCGTGTTTTTCCCGTTCAAACAAAATTTTTCTTTACAAACAAGTAATGCCGCAAGGCCCCAATTTTTCTCCCGCGTACGGTGTGCCGCCTTCGCCCCTGTCTTCGAGACAGGATTTTCCTGTGCCCCCGTAGGGCAATGGTGGGTGCGCACGGAGTGCCGTTTCTTGTGTTAACAATGCATTGTTGGTACTAAGAATGAGTAGTTGGCAGCGTACTACATGAAACTTACCAAAGCAGGCGAGTTCCGCTAGTGCGCACAAGCAAAAGAAAGCGCCGTGCTATTTTTGTTTTTTGTACAAGCACCCGCTTTGTTGGAAATGCTTGAGGAGACTGCCAGTTGCGATAGATCAAAGGAGGTAAATGTGCTGTAGCCCACACGAAACACAGGTAAATCTGGGTTTAGTGGCGGGCGTAAGCGTTCAACAAAAAAGACCCACTTTGTTGTTGTCCTCCAGCCTCCTTCGAAATGAGCACAAGGCAGTCCCTCGAGTATTCTTTTTTGAAAATCGGTGCAAAAAGCGTGCGCACCCATCACTGTCGTAGGTGGGTGGTCCTGGCTGTGGCGAGCTACGAACAGCCGCCTTGACCCACCAGACTCACACCGCAGTTTTGCCTAGGTCCCGTGCTGAAGATGGTCCGCCGTATGTGCCAGTCCGTGGTTTAAAGGATCGAGTGCGGTGTCGAGCACACATCCCATTCCAAGCACGCTCTTGCAACTCCCCCCGTCCCCTGGATGCCATCGTCCGCGCATTCTTATCCAGTCCAGTTTCCTGCGCCTTTTATACAACCCAATGGAAACGAATCCAGTTTTTTTGTTTGCGTGTTAAATGAGGTTTTCCTGTACCATTCGTGTCCACATCTCTTCCCGCATCCGAGGGCACCACGAGTCCTGGACGACATAGGCAGAAATATGTTTAGGGTTCCATCTCCAGAGGCTAGCGGCTTTCCGACAAAAGAGTTGACGAAGGTCGCTCGGAGACTGTAAAATCCCAGACTCTCATGGATACTGAGCCAATTCACCTCCCCCTGAAACGCGACCTGAGCTCGATTTCCGCGGCGCTTACACTTGCTTTCGCTCGATTTTTTGCTCGTTTCCTCTACGAAACTCGATAAATATACGAAGCACCAAGCGCGCGCCTGAGCACGACGATCAAGACGAGCTGAAGAGGCGAAGCCCATGACACATCGCGTGCAGATTATCGCCCCCAGATTCTTTGCATTCTAACCCAAACCTACAAGGCTCGACAACAATCCACCGGGCAGGGGGGTGATTGGCTCAATACTTTCACTCTTACACCTACGTGGGTGGCAGCGACGTGTGGGGCTGCGGGTACGTTTTCCCCTGCCCCCCGCGGTAGTTCGCCCCCCCCCCCCCCCCCCCCCCCCCAGTGCTGATGCTAAGGCCCCTAAACTCGGCATCGTTGTCAGCCGGACGGCAACGAGGGGTGGGTGGGTACCGAGCAGCGACCAAGAATAAAAAAAATTTTTTTTGGCCCAAATCCTCCCAAAAAAGCACTCGAAAAAAAAAGTTTTTTACCCACTTTTTCCACCATTTCACCTTGGAGAATTTAGCTAAGGTGGGTCCCACAGTAGGTCCACAGTGGGTTGCACCAGGAGGGGGGGGGGGGGGGGGGGGGGGGGGGGTCAAAAGGTCTTTTTTTGCGTCAAAATGGTGACATTTTCAGCCTGTAGACTTAACGGCAGTTTAAGCCTAAAAAAACATGCAACCCGCCTCAGAAATGCCCGGAACCGTGTTTTTGGGGGAAGTTTCATGGAAAATGGCCCAGGGGGGGGTGTATTAGTTGATGGTTTTAGGGTGGACACCGTTTGGTACCGGCTAGCAGCCTGTGGGTGTGCTTCACTGTTCATACCATGCAAAGATGAGACTACAATCACGTACAGGCAGCCACAAATGGAAGCAACAAAAGGGCGAACGACACCCAGGAGGAAGGCAGCTATGAACGTTGCTCGTCTGGATGGCTTAACAACGTCCCAAAAGGTTCTCTGGGTCTTGCGCAAGCTGAGGTGCTGTTGACACCGCAGGCAGCAGCTCTTCCCCGAACTTCTGCTAGAGCGATATTCACAAAGTTCGATGTCTTTCCGAGAAAAACAATGAGATGCTATCATCCGTAGTGGGATTTTCCAGATTCCAACGTTTTTGTTGAAGGGATGCACGCGACAGTGTCGTTTATTCAAGTTCGCCTTTCGTACACCACCCGAAAGGGTCGCATTGCACACGCACGGAAGACAATACTGGTCACCGGGGTGTATCTCTGGTACCTAACCCCAACGCACGTTGAGCTTGAACAAAAATAGAAAACTGGACTTGAACGAAAAGGTTCGGCGGTGGATTTATAGGACTGCCACGACATAGCAGCTCAGGGCAGGGTATCTGCAGCTTGCGGTAGCACGCTACACGACACAGGCCACTACGAAAGCTGGCGCTGACGTCAAGGACTCGAGGGGGCGGCACGTTACGAAGCCGTACCTCATTGAGTCGCTTGTCGGTGCCTCCTACGAAGCCCCACCATCCCCAACTCTCAGGAAAGTCTTTTGAGTAAAAACACATAGGTTTGGGCAGTGTTGTTTTCCTTCTTCGGTTCATGCTGTCACTATTTTTGGGGTTGTCACCTAAAAAGAAGAACACCGGTACCAAACGGTGTCCACCCTGAGTCCAAAAATTGGGCACTCGTAAAAAGGCCTTTTCGGGGCACTTCAGCAGCCAAAAAGCATGTTTTAGGCATTTCTATACGGTTCTGGGGTGGTCTACCAAATTGTATTGCCTCTTAGGTGCCCCTATGTGGTTCCCAAAAAAATGACCTATTTTGACAGCTTTTGACCCCCCCTAGGGCTATGTAGGATGGAAACGTTGGAAACGTTTCCGTTTCCGTTTCCGTTTCCGTTTCCTTCTTTTTGGCGGTGGATGGAAACGCCGTTTCTTTTCAAAAGAAACGGCTGGTATGCCACTAGTATACTGGCTGAAGGTCCGACCGGAAATGTGTGTCGAACGGCGGACCCCGCAATCCAGTGGGAAACCATGGACAAGGTGGCTCCGAAAAAGAGGGAGGAAAGAAGCATAAGAGTTGCGACCGCGTGGAGCAGACGCAACCACACGCATCCGGTTGTGATGACTTTGAGGTCTGCAGCTCTTTATACCAATGGCTGTTGTAGCGACGATGCTCTGTTATGCGAGGCCGTTGGCCAACGCGCTGAAGACGATCGGGAAAGCACATCCGCTTCCAATAATAGGCTATACAGATACGGTCGTTCAGGACAGCGGGAGCACCGCCGCGCCACAGGCTACAAGACCGGGGTTTTTCGGCGGCGTAAGACAAAGAGGGAGTGCAATCAGCATCAGGAGGTGAGAAGGGCACACGTATGCCGGGGCAATGTTGAACCCGCCAGAAAAGCGATGGCCACGCAGTAACGTGTGCGCTAAACATCGCTTGCCACAGTGCACCTTGCATACGACGACGGGTGGCAACCGTCACCGGAAGGGGCACCATCGGGCGGTGTTGTCGGAGCATAGACAGCGACGGCAGGAAGAACCCCACCGACAATGCAGAAGAGGACGGCAGATTCAAAAAGCCCCACTCGGCACGGCTGCCGATACAAGTAAACATGAGAACGTGGGTTGGAAGCAGCAGAGGACGAAGTGGTAGGCACAGAAGAGTGGAATCTGGTGTCAGAAAACCTCAGCATCCGCATGTGACGACATTCTGCATCATTAGCTTGTGGTTACCTATTTGCTCGTGTCAGATCGCCGATGAAAGAAAGCGGTGAGCATCAGCGACTGCTCTGCACAAACGAGACCGCGACGACACACAAGAAGGGGCCGAGCCAAGTCGAAGAACAGCCCAGGAAGGGCCCTGAAGAGTCAGAGAGCCCGCCAGAAGACGGAGGAAGAGAAGTGCCAGCTAGTAGATCAAAAGAAGAAGGTGATCCCGCCCTCTGAAAGGAAAGCCAAAATTTGGCTGGAAACGGACACCTGACGGACACACAGAAGGACCCGCGAAGTGGTATCCTATAGGACCCCTCAGCATGACCTTCCGGCGTTTCTTTTAAAAGAAACGGAAACGTTTCCGTTTCCGTTTCCGTTTCCATATTTCGAAAAAAACTAAAAGAAACGGCGTTTCCATCCAACTTAGCCCTAGGGGGGGGGGGGGCGAAATTATTGGAAAATTTGGCCAAGATGGCCAAAATCTGGAAAATTTGGCCAAAATGGCCAAAATCTGGCAAAAATGGCCAAAATCTGGAAAATTTGGCAAAAAAATGGCCAAAATCTGAAAAGTATGGAAATTGTGGGAAACTGTGGTAACTCCTGCAAAAACAGCCAAAAGTGAACGAAAATAGTTTCGAACCTTCCAAAAGTAAACGAACCGATTCCAAAACTAGTTTCGAACCTTCCAAAAGTAAACGAACCGATTCCAAAACTAGTTTCGAACCTTCCAAAAGTAAACGAAGCACTTCCAAAACTAGAAACGAACCGATTACAAAAGTAAAAGAACCGGTTCCAAAAGTAAACGAGCCACCCAAAACTAGAAACGAACATTCCAAAACTAGTTTCGAACGTTCCAAAAGTAAACGAAGCACTCCCCAAGCTAAATCAGCCTAAAAAGAGCCCAGAAACGAACCGATTCCAAAACTAGTTTCGAACCTTCCAAAACTAGAAACGAACTCTCCAAAACTAGAAACGAACCAAGAAGCGAACCGATTCCAAAAGTTAACGAAGCGGACCCGGGGGGGGGGGGGGGGGGGGGGCGGGGGGGGTACCCACCCCCACCCAGGGTTAGCAACTTCGTTTTGGGTCTCAGGCTTAGTATCAGCACTGCCCCCCCCCCCCCCCCCCCCCCCCCCCCCTTGTAAAAAGAAGACAAGTCAGTGCTGCCTAGCGAGTCGCAGTCACAATCAGGGTGAGTGCCCTGAGTTTTTTAACTGATTGCTCAGACGCGGTTGCAGGGGTCTTCTCCCCGTGACGGATTCGCCTGTGCTCTAGGGGTGGTCCTGGCTGTGATGAGCTACGAACAGCCGCCTGACAAACCAGACTCACACCGCTGTCCTGTCTGCAGACACTCAGGTTCCGCGCTGATGATGGTCCGCCTTATGTGTCCGTGGCTTAAAGGACCGAAACACGGCGCAGACGGGACCAGTGCGGTGTTGAGCACTACCCAATTCCAAGCACGTTCTTGCAATCCCCCCCCAGCTTGCCCTTCCAAGCCGGCTAACCGGGGGACGAATACATGCCTGCCACGGGCCCTTCGATACGTCCAGAACTGCCTCTCTCCTCTTGTTCGTGAACTTTCCTTGAGCATTTTCTCTCTCTCTCTCTCTCTGGTTTCTTCCTTCGGGGCCACTGGATCCGCCTTCCCTTCTGCCCCGCTTGTTCTTCCTTTCGTACGCTGACAATCTGCCAGGACGGAGACCCGCACCTTTCTTGCGCTTGTGGGTTGTCCTATGTCTGAGGTGTGAGAGAGCCCGACTTGGTTCGCGCGGGCAAGCACCAGGGACGGCCTTCTGTCGGGGCCTGGGGAAGGAAAATCGCCGAAAATACTGAAGCAGGCCACTTGGTTGGCCACTTGGTTGGCATGGGCCTGCCGAGACGCCCAGTCACTGTAGGGAGCCTCCACAAGTTGCAAGAAACGTCGCGATGTCCAGAAGGACAGGCAGCAGCTATCACAGATGGAGCAACGACTGGAGCAAAGCCTTTGTTCGGGGAAGGATCCTGCACGCAGTCAGAAGCAACCCAGCCACAGCACAAATGCCTCAGCCAGCCGAGAGATAACCGAATAGCTATCGACGGCATTTTGCACGAACCTTGGTCCGTTCAACCCAGATGGGTCACGCCAGGAACTCTTTCCTTACGCCATTCTGACGAAGCTGGTCCAGTGACTGGGGAGGAGCGGTTGCGACTCGGCCGTATCCAGGCTGTAGGTAAGCTCCAATGTGCAGGTCGTGGCTACCGGGAAGACGAACACTAGTAAAAAAAGCCACACGCCTGACAAACCAGGGGATTAGTTTCCGTTGCAGATTTAGACCGACGGTCTAAATCTGCAAACCGGACTTGGCCAGTGATTTATATATGGGTCTGGGGCTCGGGGCCACCCCGAGCGCGAAAAAAAAAAATTGACTTAATTTTGGGCTGGGGGTTGGGGTAAGGCCGGGTCACTACCAACCGGGATCAGCGGGGGTGAGGGACGAAGCCATGGCGAAAGCCATGGCGAAAACCATGGCGAAGCCATGGGGGCAGGAAGAGTAAAACGGAGGCGGGGAAAGAGGAGGCAGGAGGGCCAGGGGCGGAGGTGGTGGGAGGCGAGACGTTGACTACCAAGTCTAATTAAATTTGGGATCGGAAATTGAACGTTGACTACCAATTCTAATTAAATTTGGATTCAAAATCGAACGTTGACTACCAATTCTAATTAAATTTGGGATCTGAAATTGGACGTTGACTACCAATTCTAATTAAATTTGGGATCGGAAATTGGACGTTGACTACCAATTCTAATTAAATTTGGGATCGGAAGTTGGACGTTGACTACCAATTCTAATTAAATTTGGATTCAAAATTGAACGTTGACTACCAATTCTAATTAAATTTGGGATCGGAAATTGGACGTTGACTACCAATTCTAATTAAATTTGGGATCGGAAATTGAACGTTGACTACCAATTCTAATTAAATTTGGATTCAAAATCGAACGTTGACTACCAATTGACGTTGACTACCAATTCTAATTAAATTTGGGATCGGAAATTGGACGTTGACTACCAATTCTAATGAAATTTGGATTCAAAATTGAAGTGGGATCGGAAATTGGACGTTGACTACCAATTCTAATTAAATTTGGATTCAAAATTGAACGTTGACTACCAATTCTAATTAAATTTGGGATCGGAAATTGGACGTTGACTACCAATTCTAATTAAATTTGGATTCAAAATTGAACGTTGACTACCAATTCTAATTAAATTTGGATCGGAAATTGGACGTTGACTACCAATTCTAATTAAATTTGAGATCGGAAATTGGACGTTGACTACCAATTCTAATTGAAATTTGGATTCAAAATTGAACGTTGACTACCAATTCTAATTAAATTTGAGATCGGAAATTGGACGTTGACTACCAATTCTAATTAAATTTGGATTCAAAATTGGACGTTGACTACCAATTCTAATTAAATTTGGGATCGGAAATTGAGCGTTGACTACCAATTCTAATTAAATTTGGGATCGGAAATTGAACGTTGACTACCAATTCTAATTAAATTTGGATCCGACAATAGACGTTGACTACCACTTCTAATTAAATTTGGGATCCGACATACTACCAATTCTAATTAAATTCAGAATCGGAAGTTGGACGTTGACTACCAATTCTAATTAAATTTGGATCCGAATTTGGACGTTGACTACCACTTCTAATTAAATTTTGGATACGACATCAGACGTTGACTACGGATTGTAATTAAATTTGGAATCCGAAACTGGACGTTGACTACCAATTGTAATTAAATTTGGGATCCGAAACTGGACGTTGCCTAGCAATTCTAATTAAATTTTGGATTTGGCATCAGACGTTGACTACCAAGTCTAATTGGTTGTGGATCCGAACCTAGACGTTGACTACCAATTTTAATTAAATTTGGAGCCAAACCTGAACGTTGACTACCAATTCTATTTAAATTTGGAATCGGAAATTGGACGTTGACTACCAATTCTAATTAAATTCAGGATCGGAAATTGGACGTTGAGTACCGATTCTAATTAGATTTGGGGTTCGGCATCAGACGTTGACTACCGGTTCTAACTGAATTTGGATTCAATACTAGGAGTTGACCGGCGCGGAAATTCTTCGCTGTACCGTACCGTGCGCTGGGGGGCGCTGCCCCCCAGACCCCCCCTGTCTTACAAATTAGCTTAACCATTTCGTCTGATTCTTGTTCCAACACTGGGTTGGGCTGGGCTGCCCTGGTAGTGCTTGCCTCTTGACTACCAATTCTAATTAATTTTGGATCCACCGCAGGACCCCGAGGGCGAAAAAGACTTTTCTGCAGAGGAGGAAAAGCTATATAAATCCCTGGACTTGGCCGGGAAAAAAAAAAAAAATGTTCAAAAAACGGTGTCCAAAGTAAATATAGGCGGGGGGTGTGGTGTTTGTAGCGGAAGGCTGCTGAGCCTCCGCTGCTGAGACCCAGCCGCTGCCGTTCAATTGTGTTCAGCTTCGGGTCGGCAGGTTGCAGCTGCCACTGTGCTTCATTACCAGATCAAGGTCCTGTTTATCAGTTGAGTATCCCACACGAGCTAAGAGTTGCCCGTATATGATAAAGGGGGGCGGAGTTATTTTTGCCCAAATTTTCCGTCGCGCCTTCGGCGCGATGTTGCTAAAAATAACGCTAAAAATGTTGTTGTAAGCACGGCGGCGCACACCAAAACCGTGGACCTATTATCATAGGAATCATAGGAAAATAGGTCCCCAGGTCCACCCCCCTTCAGCTGCCTGATGAGACTGTCTGTTTACGATTTTGACTGTTTTTGGAGCGCGTCCCCGTATGGCACCCAACCCCACAGGGAACCCAGAAGCATTCAGAAACCCCCGAAACGCTTGATCCAGATGGAAGCCTTCAAACTAAGACCCTGCTGACAAACTTCGAAATAAAAAAAAATAAGGTCCTGGCAGGAAATAAAGGCTTTTAGGGTAGGCGTTTTTTTTTTTTTTGGCCCATGTCCGTCGGCCCACAGAAATTTACGCGCGCGCGCGCAAAAAAAAACTTTTCAGAAAAAAAAAACTTTTACCACAAGACTTTCTGCTACTGGATGTCACACCATATGTGCCGGCTATACTACTGGCCAGTCCGCTGTTGGCACTTTTGTGCCCGTTGTTGGTAGAATTTCTGGACGATGAGCTCAAAGGTGAGTGTGAAGATGAACTTGATGTGTCCGAGGGGTTGCGGTGGCAGTCTAGAGTTCAACAGTCCTGAACGCCGCGCGGGGTGCGTTTCGACAAAACCTTCCATAGTCGGAGGCTGCAGATGATAGACGATGCCACAGGAGAAAAAACACTCGGGTTTGAACTCGAGATCGCGGTTCGCTGGGTACGCTGCGAACAATAAAGCAGTGACCCAGAGGACTGTCGATTGCGCGGGTGTCCGTCAATCTCTTATCTCTCTTCTGACATGCCCCATTGCGATGTCACGGTCCTACCGAACCACCGTGCGAGAGCCTACTGACGGCTGGTCGGTGGCATTTCCATCGGCGAGAATAAGCGCCAGCTACCCGCAGATAGGATGGTGAACTTCAACTTCCGCTTTCCTCCACCTTGTGCAAGGATGGTTGCTCTCGCGGCTTCTGCGGCGGTCTGCTGTTGAAACCCCCAAAGGCGGACGTCGACACCGTCACTTCGGGTGTAGTGGCTTTGTCAATATTACCCGAGTACACAAAGATGCCCTGCTTGGTGTAAACGGAGTTTGTCGGTACTCTGCCGACCCTCCTGTCAGCAAGCTTTAGCCAGCGGCCACCTTCTGATGCGTAGCAAACGGCGCCGGACTCACAAGATGTACCTCACCCATCGAAAGAGACCATTGATGTCTCGACATCCGCACGCAGGGCAGGTGCTTCTAGCACACGGCAATTGGTTAGACGCCGTGTGCAACGAAGGCAGTTATGCTCAGGGATGTGCGGTCTACTGGGAGGGCCCAAATACAATAGGTACCCAAATACAATATTATTTCGGAATACAATAGGTACGCTGAAATGGGGGTTTCGTTGAGCATTGTTTCGGAATACAATATTCGATCGTTTTTTTTTCAGGCCAAAATCACGAATTCTCGTAAACGATCGTTTCCAATCCGTGTATTACTAGGCAAAAACCTTAGAACCTTGGAAGGGTGTACTGTCCCGAGGAAGTTTTTCTTTTTTTGCCCGAGGGGCCCCGGGGGGCCGAGGGCAAAAAAAACTTCCGAGGGACAATAAACCCTTCCGAGGGACTGTAAAAGGTTTTTTTTAGTCCTAGTAATAATTTAAATAAATAGCATTTTATAGACATCATAATACCTGTACCTGCGGCCATGCCAATTATCGTATGCCCACCAAATCAGTTAACTACCCGAAACTCGTCACTTCGCGAGATGGAAGAGACAGTGAAAGTGGGTTGTCGACTTGTTCACGACACTAATGATTCACAAGCCACTGCGAAGCTACTGCAGAAAGTTGGATTTGCAAGCGTCGACTGACTGCAAGCTCGCATACGTCCTACAACTGACTAGTATGTGCGAGACTGCCATTTCAGCTAAAACCCGGAGTTTCAAGCGCACTTTCACTCTAAAACACCACTTTGTTTTCCCACGCATAGCGTGGAGTTTTATTTGTCGTATACGATCGAAGATCTTAGAAGATTAATACTATTCCGACGAGAACTAACACTTGTACAAAGGTTATTACCCCGTCGCTCTCGAGAAGAACACCGTAATTTTACCCCTCGCTTGTTAGACTTTTTACCCGGGATTCTCCTGAATTTCGGGGATTAGAATAACCGCTGATTCTCACCACAACAAAGGATCCTCTCAAGCGAACTTTAACTCTGAAAAAAAGGTCAGAAATCTACCAAAAAGAGACGGTCGGGTACCAAGAAGGCAGACAGTCACCTGCTGCTGCCTGAGGAGGGCTTACCGTGAGTAAGGTATGTGGATAATGGCCGAAACCACCAATGACCCACCGATTCTCTTTAGCCATACTACAACTCTCTTACCTCGTGTAACCACCACTCTTACGCCACTCAGAGCACAAAGGATATCTTCCCATGTTGGCGAAGGTCACCCGGAGACTTTAGGCCCCCGGAGTTTCAAGCGAACTTTCACTCTAAACACCCGCCCGTGGCCGAGCCCGCCACAGCAATGCGCCCGCCAGCTGGTCTGGTGCTGTCGCTCGTGGGCCCGTGCGTTTGGGCGCAATCGATGGAAAAAGCAACGCGGGAGGAGTTCAGCGGGGTCGGCTTCCCGCCGCTGATAGTGGCCAGCTTCGTGGTGGTGGGCTGCATCGTCTTGAGCTTGGCCGTGTTGCTGATCGCGAGGCGGCGGATCCGGTTGGCGTACGCTTTGTTCATCACCGTGCTGACGTGCGGGCTGGTGGTGGGCGGGACCGCGTGGCTGGTGATGGGGAACACTGTGACGACGTCCGTCCACGAAATCCTCAACGACCTGCTCGAGGCACGCGGGAACCAGCTGGAACGGGAGATATCCACGCAGCTCGAGGTGCCGCTGATCATGCGAAGCTACATCACGCAGCGGTATAAAGAAGGCGTGCTCGACATCGCGAACGTGTCGCTCTCCAACGTGAAAATGCTCATCGGCGTGTACGATGTATGGGGTCACCCCGCGTCCGGCGTCGGCTGGGTCTACTACGGAACGGAAACCGGGTACTCCCTGGGGGTCAGTCGCGTGGGCCATGAGATGTACGACTTCTGGTACTCGTGGCCCGTGAACGGCACAATACCCCCCGAGTTGGTTTGCCAGGGATGGGACCGCGACGACGCCGCTTGCGAGGGCGTCGTGTGCGGCGTCAGACCGGAGACGGACGAGGCGTGCGGGAAAACGTGCGGGCTGAGCAGCCACGAACTGTGCGTCAGCCACGGCGACAGCAACAGTCGGAATGGGATGGGGACACTCGCTTACTGGACGGCGCACAGGGACGACTACCTCGTGCCTGTGGTGGTCAGCAAGACTGGGTACATGGTCCACGATACCGTTTGGTACACGCTAGTGGACCAACCCGTCTGGTCCGAGCCCTACGTTTACGCAGGCTCTTGGGACACCAACCCGGTGGGCTACTCCGCCACCGTCGGGTTCAGGGACGCGGCCGGTGAATGGGCGGGTATAGCAGGCGCGGACATCACACTCGTCGGCGTCGTCAAGATCATAGCGGGCCTAGTGCCGACCGAAAACGCGGTCATCGCGTTGGCGGACCGCCGGGGCCTGTACCTGGGAGGCAGCAGAGTGATCGAGTCAACGACAGCGGACCTGTACAACATCAGCACCGTTCCGGACGCGACGCTGGTTTCGATGTTCAGCTCCGTTTTGCGACGGTACACCACCGTTCTCGAGGCGATCGACGCCGACGCCAGCATCCTGCAAGACACCGACAGAGTCGTGCTTTCCAAGGGCATCCAAATCCCAGGAGATTTCCCGCTGCTCGCAGTGCTGATGATCCCGTACGCTGATTTCCTCGAAGAGACCGAAGACGCGATCGATACATCTCTTGTTACCATCATCGCCCTGTCCGCTTGCTGCTCGCTTCTCTTCGCCGGCATCATGCTCGTCGCGCTTCTGCCTTTGCAGTACCTGGTGCAGGACATGTTGAAGATCGCGCAAATGAACGTGGAAGATATCACAACAACGCGTGGGACCGTGCTCAAGGAGTTGTACCAGATCCAAACCGCTCTCGGGGTTATCGTGGGGAACATGAGGGTGTACAAAGAGTTCATGCCGTCGTCGATTATAAACAATGGCGACCTGATCGAGGACGACGAGAGTAAGGGGGACTGCACGGACGGGGAAGTCGTCAGTTTCCCGACTCTGTCTTTCTCCGTGTCGACGGTGAAGCGTTCGGAGACGAACGAGCACCTGGCGCACCTTCGGTTGGAGATGACCCGCAAGGACGTCAGCGTCGTCGCGTTCAACCTCCGGAAAACCCACACGATGATCGCCGCGCTCGAAAGCTTCCAGCAGCACTACCGAACGTACCTCGAAACCGTCGTCAAGCACGGGAAGGAAGCGAATGGCTGCGTGGACCAGTTCTGCGGGGACCGGTTGTCCATCGGGTTCAACACGGTCACGAAGTCGTGGCTGCACCGCACGAACGCGGCGCAATGCGCGGTGCGCTCCGTGGTCGAGCTCGCGTCGCCGTGCCACGGCTTGGTGTGCACTGTAGGCATCGCGGCCGGGAAGGCGACGTGCGGGTTCTCCGGGTGCCACGGGCTCAAGCGGTACAACATCGTCGGCCCCGTCGTCGGCGCCGCGTGCACTCTGGAGCAAACCGCGCGCCTCAGCGGCTACTCGGTGCTCGCCGACGCCGCGGTCACGAAGACGGCCGACCCGCACTACATCCTCCTGAAACTGCGCAAAATCATGCTGCCGCATTCGTCGACCTCGCAAGTCATTTCCTGCATTCTTTCAGCCCGCGAAATCATCGACCAAGAGTGGATGTACAGCTTGGCCGAGACGAATAGCAACGCCTACGGCCTGTACAACGAAGCCGTAAGCCTCCTGGTCCGCGGCTACATCGCCGAAGCGGAAGAAGTGCTGGGGCCTTGCGACCTCGACGCCAAAGAGGAGCTCCTGGCGCGGATCCACGCGTGCAAGGCCAGCGGCGGCGAAAGAGAACCTGCGGCGACCCCCGAGCTCTGCTACGTGGTCAACGGCGTCGCGGAACGCATTTCGCGGGAAGAAATCGCCCCCTGCAAATCGAAAGAAACGGACCTTTGAAAGCGGGCTTGCGGGGGGGTGGTCCAATGAAACAGCCGGATGCTTTGTCGAGCTTCGGAGGCTGGAGGTAAAAATGTACAATTTAAACGCGGTCGTTGCATCCTATCCGCTGTTTAGGTCTGACTCCGCACACCCGCTTTAACTCCGGCTTTTGAGGCTTGACTCCGCCGTGTTCAATATACCTCCCCCCGTGACCGTGGCAAAACGTAGTACATCTGAACGTTTGATAAAACTTTGCGTTTGGAAAACCCAGGTCAAACGCGAGCCCATCGCGAATCACGCGCTGGCTGCGCCTGGCAGTGGAGGTGCAAGCGGTGGGGTCCGCCACTACACCTCTATGGGCAATTTCTTATTGCAGAATCTTACGCGTTCTTCTCAGTACCATGCAGGGTCAAAACCTTGTGTCTTTTCTGTCGACAACAAACAAGTAAAAGAATAAAACAAAACTACGCATTTCTTTCTTCTTCTCCGCTGCGTTGCCAAACAATCGAACATTAACCAGCCAGGACAGAGCTAAAGTCAAACTAAAAGTCAGACCAAAACTTTAAGTTTATGGTCAGGTCAGGTTAATTTAACTCTAAAAAAAGCCAGACTAAGAGTCAGACTTTTAGAGTTAGATAGAGTTAGGTCAGATCGCTACTTGCGAGTCACCTCGGACCGTGTCTGGTCCTACCACGCTTTGGGGTGGTTCCATAAGCAAGTGTATCCCCCGATTGCATGTCAGGCCCAGGGGATGGCCACCTCCACCTCCGCTCGATCTTTTCCCCCATCCTCTCAGTTTGTTGTTTAAATGATTCCTCTGCGACAACTGCCAACACCGTGCCGTTCTGCCTTGGCCCGTCATCGAGGGTTTTCAGCCAAACCACCTCTACACCTGTCATCAGCCCCAGCTTTCCAGCTTGGGCTGTCTTCGAGTTTCTGTTGCCATCTTCGAATATCTGTTGTTTCTCTCCAACTTACTACGCATTTCTTTCAAAGTCGCGATTCTTTTCTCAGCAGTTCCATCAGTTCGTACGCGTTTGCGAGTTCACTGACAGGTCGTCTCTCGACTCTACACGCTGGTAGAGCACACCCCGCCAGTAAGACTTTCACCCAGTTTCTCTTTCGCTCCGTCAAGCGTGCCCCTCGATTCAAGCATCACATGCCAGACAACACAGAAATGCACCAATGGTTCCCGGCTGGTCGGTTCCCACAGTGCACGCCGAGTGCACAGGGTCTACCGAATATATCAGGGTGAATGCGGCCGTTTTCGGCCTCGGTAAGCCTCTTCGATCTGAGGCTCCTCAGTGCTGTAGGGAGTGAAGCGTCGCCCCGACTACAGGTTTTCTGACCCAGGCTCGGAAAGGCCAGATGGTCGGGTCCGTCCAGTCACGCTGGCAATGTGACAGGATGTCGACCCCTGTCCCCCTTCTTGCTCCACGAGTTCTCTTGCAAGTGACACATCATAAGGTCAAACATCAGAAGCTGGTGTTCGGAGAAGACCACACCAGAAGACTGGCGAGGGACACACTAATGCAACGATTCGGGTGGTGCCCCTCCGAACAGCCTCCCTGGTCCTGGTCCACGCCTGATGCCGCAACCCCTTAACCCGGGCGGCGGCGCTTTGGCATAAGGCAGGAACCTCAAGGGGAGCAGCGCGAGAGGCATCATCCACGCTTCAAAGGCCCACACACTAATGCAACATATTCACACCAAGGACCTCAGACGAGACTCAAAACATGGATCCTCGAAACTCGAAAGAGTCTAGACTACTCAACAGGGTGACTGGGCTCCGTCAAGCGCGCCCTCGATTAGGGGCCTCAGAGACGGCTACCAAGAGACTCAAAACACGGATCCTTGAACCTCGAAAGAGTCTAGGCTACTCAACAGGGTGACTGGGCTCCGTCAAGCGCGCCCTCGATTAGGGACCTCAGAGACGGCTACCAAGAGACTCAAAACATGGATCCTCGAAACTCGAAAGAGTCTAGACTACTCAACAGGGTCGTCAAGCGCGCCCTCGATTAGGGACCTCAGAGACGGCTACCAAGAGACTCAAAACACGGATCCTTGAACCTCGAAAGAGTCTAGGCTACTCAACAGGGTGACTGGGCCGCCTTCGACTAAAGATCACATGCTCCCCACAGGCGCCCTTTCTCTGCAAAGGAAACACTAAACCGACACCAAGAAAATGAGCTAAGGAGCTGAGAGACTGCTGCCAAGAGACTCCGCAGGGAAGTGACGTCTGGAGACAGAAAGTACGATGCGCGACCACGCAACTTCCGTTTGCTTCGAGCCCGCAGAAGATGAGGCGGCAGTCCGCCGGGTGCTTGCCGGCGCCGGCTGCCTCGAGGGGTTGGCCGAGGTGCACCTGCTGCAGGGGCACGCGCGCCTGCGGTACGAGACCGAAGGCCAAGCGCTGCAGGCCGCCGCCCTGCTGCCGTGGGACGCGGCGGCGGCCGCCGGGACGATGCCCGGGCGCGGTTCCCTCGTTTCTGCAGAAGATGCAGCAGGCCGCGAACCCGCACGTCGCCGCCGTCAACCGGCAGAACACAGCCCGGGCACCTGCCCTGGGCCGAGGCTGAGGGCCGTATGGCCGCCTGTAGGGGCCTCGCGTCCAAAACCAGCGCGTACAACGACACGCGGTTAGAGCACACACCCCGCCAGTAACACTTTCGCCCTAGTCCCCCATCCGTCCCTTCTTTCGCTCCCTCGAAACAAAATATCACATGCACCCCCGCCAGGCGCTTTTCTCTGCAAAATAAACACAAAAAAATGAACTGAGGGACTCAGAGACTGCTACCAAGAGACTTCTCAGGGAACTGACCTTTGGAGACACAAAGTGCGATGTGCGACCACGCAACTTCCGTTTGCTTCGAGCCCGCAGAAGATGAGGCGGCAGTCCGCCGGATGCTTGCCGGTGCCGGCTGCCTCGAGGGGTTGGCCGAGGTGCACCTGCTGCAGGGGCACGCGCGCCTGCGATACGAGACCGAAGGCCAAGCGCTGCAGGCCGCCGCCCTGCTGCCGTGGGACGCGGCGGCGGCCGCCGGGACGATGCCCGCCGTCCCCGGGGTGCCGAAGGGCGCGGTTCCCTCGTTTCTGCAGAAGATGCAGCAGGCCGCGAACCCGCACGTCGCCGCCGTCAACCGGCAGAACACAGCCCGGGCACCTGCCCTGGGCCGAGGCTGAGGGCCGTATGGCCGCCTGTAGGGGCCTCGCGTCCAAAACCAGCGCGTACAACGACACGCGGTTAGAGCACACACCCCGCCAGTAACACTTTCGCCCTCGTCCCCCATCCGTCCCTTCTTTCGCTCCCTCGAAACAAAATATCACATGCACCCCCGCCAGGCGCTTTTCTCTGCAAAATAAACACAAAAAAATGAACTGAGGGAGTCAGAGACTGCTACCAAGAGACTTCTCAGGGAACTGACCTTTGGAGACACAAAGTGCGATGTGCGACCACGCAGCTTCCGTTTGCTTCGAGCCCGCAGAAGATGAGGCGGCAGTCCGCCGGGTGCTTGCCGGTGCCGGCTGCCTCGAGGGGTTGGCCGAGGTGCACCTGCTGCAGGGGCACGCGCGCCTGCGGTACGAGACCGAAGGCCAAGCGCTGCAGGCGGCCGCCCTGCTGCCGTGGGACGCGGCGGCGGCCGCCGGGACGATGCCCGCCGTCCCCGGGGTGCCGAAGGGCGCGGTTCCCTCGTTTCTGCAGAAGATGCAGCAGGCCGCGAATGCGTACGTCGCCGCCGTCAACCGGCAGAACACAGCCCGGGCCCCTCCCCCCCGCTGCCTGCCCTGGGCCGAGGCTGAGGGCCGCATGGCCGCCTACAGGGACCTCGCGTCCAAAATCAGCGCGTACAACACGCACACGCAAGCAGCCGAAGCCCCGGAAGAAGGCGGGGGCGCAGCGGCGGCAGCCTTCGCCGTCTCCTTCGCGCCGTCCCAGCGCTGCCGGCCGGTCGACCCGGCGGAGCTACTCGACAGGCTCGCGCTGCCGCCGTCCACGCCGATCACCGTTCCTTCCGCATTCTCAGCCCCCGTCGCCCAGGTTGACTCATCGGGTCCACTCGCCACGCCGATCACCGTTCCGTCCACAGTCTCAGCCGCCGCCGCCCAGGTTGACCCGCGTGACCGTGCAACCCCTGGGGCCCAGCCCTCCCCCGGCAACCTCCAGCCGGCCCCGCCGCCGCCAGCGGCGGGCGAATCGGCGCAACCCGACACCCCTTCCGGCGGCGGAAAGGCTGCGGGGGGCGGCAGCGGTTCGAACACGACGGCGCGGGCTGCAATGCACATCAACGACGCGGGCATCGGTCCCGCGACTTGCGCCCTGACTGCGCTGGCAGCCGGAAAGGCGGGAGCAGGCGGCGATTCCGCGCAGCAGACAGCGATACACACGACCAACGACGCCGGCACCGACGCCGCGACTTGCGCCCCGATTGCGCCGGCAGCCGGAAAGGCGGGAGCGGGCAGCGATTCCGCCCCGCAGACAGCAGTGCACACCACCAACGACGCCGGCACCGACACCGCCACTTGCGCCCCGATTGCGCCGGCAGCCGGAAAGGCGGGAACGGGCAACGACCCCAGCACGAAGCCACACCACGCGGGGGCCCAGCCCCACAGCGGCAGCACCGCGATGCCCACCCACGACATGGGCATCAACCCCGGCGACCGCGTCCGGATTACGCTGCCAAGCCACGAAGCCGCGACGGCGGCAGTCCAGCAGCTGCGGGAACTGGGCTTCCGGGACGTGTCGTTCGCGCGGGCGAACTCAAGGAAGCGAAAACCCGAGGCTGCGGGGGGCGACGCAGCCCGGCAGGCGGCCAAGCGGCATGTCAGCCCGAGTCGGGGGGCTCGGAGGAGGAAGCTGGCGGACGGGAGCTGGGAGAAGTGCACGCAGGCCGAGCGGGCGGAAGCGCAAGCAGGCAGCGGCGGCGGCGGCGGCAAGCAAGGGAAGGGGGCCCGCAAGGGGGGGAAGGGCGGCAAGCGCGGAGGCAAAGGCAAGAGTTCCGTTCCCAGGCAACGCGGCGGGATCGACGATCAGCTGGCCGCGCAGCTTGGGCTGTGAAAACGCACGTCTTCGGTGTGATCGAAGCGCAGCTGGCAGCACATCTCGGGTTGTGAAAACACGCAGATCCTTGTTCTTGGGACAAACAGCATGTACGCCTGAGCCGGGCTCGGAGGAGGAAGCGGTGGCGGCAAGCAGGGGAAGGGCGGCAAGCGCGGAGGCAAAGGCAAGAGTTCCGCTCCCAGGCAACGCGGCGGGGTCGACGATCAGCTGGCCGCGCAGCTTGGGTTGTGAAAACGCACATCTTCGGCGTGATCGGAGCACAGCTGGCAGCACAGCTCGGGGACACGCACTGCAGCAGTTTCCTTGTTCTTCGGGCACATCCACAACAAAAGCGATAACGTGCACCAAGTGATCGAAGATCACTTGATCGCCCAGCTCATCTCTCTCTCTCTCTCGCTCTCTCTCTCTCTCTCTCTCCATCAGTTAGGTAGAACGCCCACCTGTCTCGTGACGGCGAATGGCAAGCATCACATTTGTATACAAGTATGGATGAACTGACGGACGTGACCCAACACCGAGGAGCTGTTTTTCCGAGGCTGCGAGCCTCGCGGCCAGTCCCTGCGGTTCTCTCCCGATTCGCTTCACCAGACTTGGGACCACCTATTGTGTCCATTGGCGGGGTTTAGATATCATCCATCGCTCCCAACATGCTGAGCACGCGCCGAGGCCATTTCTCTTTCGGTGTTGCGACTGGGAAATTTGCGTGCCGCCATCCTTGGATGGGGGTCGCTTTTTTCTCGGGCTCCCTCTCCGGAAGAATCGAGCCACAGTAGTCCACTGCACTAAAGACCTGTCAAAAGCTGATTGGGCAGAAGCTATTGCGGGCTTGCACCTGCAAGAACGTGCTTGGAATGGATATGCGCTCAACACCGCGCTGGTCCCGTCTGCGCCGTGTTTCGGTCCTTTATGCCACGGACACATAAGGCGGATCATCATCAGCGCGTAACCTGAGCCTCTGCAGACAGGACAGCGGTGTGAGTCTGGTTTGTGAGCACGGAGGAGAGGAGGGGGGAACAAGAAAACCCATCTCCCCCAGTTGTTGTAGTGGCCGTGCCGGAAGATCCGACACCGATCAACCAGCTCCTGCACCGATGGTGGGGCAATCCAATCACGGCCAGGCGCACCGACCCAGTGGCCCACTGACGACGCCTTCTCCGACTGTGACTCACACTGTCTGGGCTGTCTGCAGCCCGAAGACCGCGGCGCAGTCTTGTTTCAAGAACGGGTGGTGGGAATCTTCCCGGCCATTCCTCCCACTGCGGATGCACAGCACGTGGATGTCGTCGCGGCCTGGCGTGGGTGTCGCGTCCGCCCCTCTCCCCTATCCCCGTCACAGCACTATCCCGGAGCCATAGGTCTCCCACACTTGCGCTCCGGTTCCTCTTCTTCTGCTCTGCCCCGGATCCCACAGTACTACTCGCCGCCGGCACCCACTTTGCCGAAAAAACGGGTCTCGTCAATACACCCCAAACTAGAAACCAACTACCCAGGTAGCCCAAAAACGCTCCGGAAATCCAGAAAAAGTGGTCGTACGCTCGTTCAGGCACATTGTCCCGGATACTACCGCACTGCTCGATGCAGAGCACTTGTCCCGGATACCAGCACTGCTTGCTGCAGTGCACATTGCCCCGGTTACCACAGCACTCGCTGCAGAGCACAGTGGCCCGGATACCACATCACTACTTGCTGCAGAGCACATTGCCCCGGTTACCACAGCACTCGCTGCAGAGCACAGTGTCCCGGATACCGCATCGCTACTTGCTGCAGAGCACATTGCCCCGGTTACTACAGCACTCGCTGCAGACCACAGTGTCCCGGATACCACAGCACTACTTGCTGCAGCCCGGATACCACAACACTACTTGCTGCAGAGCACATTGCCCCGGATACCGCAACACTCGCTGCAGAGCACATTGCCCCGGATACCACAGCACTACTTGCTGCAGAGCACATTGCCCCTCACTCGCTGCAGAGCACATTGCCCCGGATACCACAGCACTACTCGCTGCAGAGCACATTGTCCCAAGCTACCACTGCACAACTCGCTGCAGAGCATTGTCCCGGATACCACTGCACTACTCACAGCCCCAGAAAGACAGCTAACGACGACGCCCAGAGCAGAAGACCTCATCCTCTTGCGTGCAGCCAGACCGGTAACCACGATTGGTCTCCTGCACGGTGAAGTCCAGCCTCAGAAGCTGGACTTAAGAGGGTGCCATAACCACAACGTGTCCGTGAGACTCAAAAAACGTACAAAATGTGTAAATGACAGAAAAGCCAAGACCACCCAATCGACAGTGGCAACCGGCGACCCAAAAGTACCGGCTTCTCAACGCACGAAACAAACAGGCAGAAAACCCCCGAAGGGAGGGCTGATACGTAGTACTCGTACAAAAAGCAAAAAAAAAAAAAAAAAGAAACCAACGAGAGCGTTGGGCTGCGCAGTTCAACGGCAGCGCGGCAGAAGGCCGGCGCTTCCTCGCTGCCAAGCATAGCCCCCAGCAAGGCAGCTGCCCTAGCGATTTTGCGCCCCGTTCCCCGTTGTCTTACAGACTTCAGAGGCGATCCGCCGAGTCAGCGCGCGCGATGGAGCTCTTCGGCCACACCAACCTGTTCCGCCAAGTGGGCGACATCCTGCACCTCCTGAGCGTGTTGATCATTCTGTACAAAATGCTCAAGCTCAAGAACTGCACGGGGCTTTCCTTGAAGAGTCAGTTCACGTACGCCATCGTGTTCACGACACGCTATGTGCCTTCCCTTATAGAGAGCAGGACCGTGTACCTGCTGGTGATGAAGGTGTTCTTCCTTTCGACGTCGTGGTTCGTCGTCTACCTCATGCGCTTCAAGGTTCCATACGCAGCGTCGTACGACCCGAAGATCGACAGCTTCAAGATGCGGTACTTGTTCATCGTCTCCGGCATCCTGGCGGTGTTCTTCCACTACGACACGCCGCACCTCGTCGTCGACATCCTGTGGACCTTCTCCGAGTACCTAGAGGCAGTCGCCATCCTGCCACAGCTGCTGCTGCTGAACACGATCATCGAGCAAGGCCGAAAGTGGGAGGTGCTCACCGCAAACTACGTCCTCTGCCTCGGCATGTACCGCCTGTTCTACGTCTTCAACTGGATCTACAGATTCGCGTACGAGAGTATGGCCGTTCTTTTTAGTACTAACAATTATCAACATTTGTGCGGGCTGAAAAGACGTACGACTTACAGTCTAGCTCGTAATTAGTGCGGCTTTAATTCGAGTACATTTTAATTATGTCGTTTTTAATTTTGTCGGGCCCATTTTTCCTGCATTTTGGACTTAATTACATTTTTCCTGGGTGGGCCTGCGCGAGGCTACTTCCAGACGGTGTGGTACAGTACTCCGCGTCCTGCCGACTCGCTCCAAGGCAGATGTTGCACCACGAACAAGGGAAAACGCGTCGAAGAAATAAATCTGATATTGATGAAAGAAAAAGGAAGCAAGGCAACAAGTAACATGCAGGGTCAAAACCTTGTGTCTTTTTGGAAATGGCCAAAAAAAAAATTCTGGAAAAAAAAATGGGGTTTTTGAATTTTAAAATTTTGGAACAAACTCTGCAGAAATTTTCGAGGAAGTTGAGCAATTTTTTTTTTTTCCAAATTTTTTTTTTGGGGGTCATCGGCCCCGCGGGAGCGTTTTAAAAAGACCCAAGGTTCTGACCCTGCATGGTAAACCCGGACCTAGTCGATGTTTGCAAGAGACCTTCGTGGATGTGTCCACATGGCCAAGAGACCTTGCGGCTTTACCTTCGAGCAGCTTAGCCTCCCTCGGTGCGCTGCAACGATCTCATCTCGTGTCGGACAAATTCGCTTGGGACGACCGAAAGATCTTACCAGTACAAAACGACCTGCTTCGTCGCCCCCAGATGGTCTGGCACGTTTTCTCGTACTCTGAGGTTGGGTGGGAATGGTCTCTGCTGCATGCTCTTCGGGCTGGGAAGGCACAACGAGTTGTGGTTCGTCAGTTGCTTTCTGACCGTCCACAGGGACTTCAGCATCTTCTTCGAGGTTCGCCAGTTCGCAGTACTGGTCGTAGAGGATTGTAGTGGATTCCGGAGGCGGCTCGTTGAACACAGCCCGCAGAATACCCGCAGCTGTCCACGACTTCACGACAACCTCTGCCGAGGTTGTATCGATGGCTTCGGCAAGGTAACGGTATTTACGGTCACGACGAACCTTCAGCCTTCCGTCGAGCAGTTGCTTGGTCGCATCACCTGCGTCGCTGGTGGTGAATAGCTCTTCGATGTGTGCACCCCAAGCCTTCTTGGCCTTCTGCTTGATGCATGATATGATGAACATATCGGCCGGCTGAAAGCAGTGAGTCTGCTTCTTGGGGATCTGAACAATTGAGATGTTCTCACAAGCCAAGCCCACCTCTTCAGTAACATGCTGCGTCGCAGCGTCGAGGATCAGGACGGCCTTGTGTGTTGTTGGTAAACTGTGTTCGACGCGGATGCGAGCCACTACGATTTTGAACTCGCTCAACCATTCCGCGAACGTTGCCTGGCATTGGAAGTGGGATCGTTCGGAATGTTGCTGCATGATTTTGGCGTGAGGCTGGCCTTCTGGAACGGCATGAACAGCAGTGGTCTTTCCTTGCCAGATCAGCTGCATCAGGTGAATCTGGCCGTCGGCGGAGCTCAAGACAGAGCAGGTGAATCCCATCTTGTTGCTCGCCACCGCGATGTTTTTCTTCTCACCTCTTTTAACGCGTTCCCACGTCCACTGCTGGTTGCTGTTGTCCAAATGCACGAAGAATTCGTCCATGTTGAACAGGAGGGCTTTACAGCCCACGTCAGTTTGCGACAGTTCTTTGTAGAACAGTGCACCATCATCCCTGATCTGTTTTGCAGAGACGGTGCGGTCCGTTGTGGCCTTGCGAACGCGGATTCCCATTCGTGCCATCTCCGCCTTGGCCCATGACACGCTGAAGAGCAGCACTCGGTCCTGTGAAACCAGCATTGGCCGACTACGTCCAACAACACCCCGGGCAACACAAGCAAAGATGTAAGCTGAGATCGGAGCACCTGTCCGACGAATGGTGTCGAAGACCCGACCCAGGATCCGTTGTTCTTCTGCTAGGAGTATGTGTTTCGGCCCACGTGTCTCTGGTTGAAAGTAGCGGCGGTGCTCTTCCCAGAACTTCTTCCAGCGCTGGACAACACGTTCACCCACCTTGTTGTCCGGATGGAGGCCGTTCCAGCGCCGGGCTGCTTGAGCAGCCGATGTTTGTCGTGCCATGTCGGTGAGTGCTTTGATGTCATCTGGGGCAAGTGTTGAACGGGTCTTTGTTGCTTTCGTCACTTCGTTGGCGTGGGTCTTTGCAGCTTTGATGTCAGGTGGTTCGGTGAAGCGATCCATTCTTCTTTTTTGCCGGTGTTGGCCTCGATTTCAGGGTTATCCTGGAGTGGAGGTTGGTGATGTGTTTAGCTGGAAACATGACCATGTGTTGTCGGAGTTAATTTTGTCGACTTTAATTATGTCGTTTTTATTTTTTTCGCCCGACCAAATCCGACATAATTAAAAACGACATAATTACCGCCTGCACTGTATGCCCGCCGTAGTAGTACGGGATAGTAGTGGGGCGACCGGATACTCCTCGTAGAGATGGTCCCTGCACTCTAACTCGTCTCTCTCTCTCTCTCTCAACATTTGTGCGGGCTGAAAAGACGTAGGCAGCGTGTTTTGGGGGGTTTATCAGAGTTCCTGACCTGAAATTGGCGCAGGGTAAATACAGTCGTGGGAAAACGATCAGCCGGCACGCACAAACAAAACGAAGCAGCCTACTAGCTTGGGGGGGGGTCAGCTGGTCGCCAGACCAGAGTTGGTCTGGAAACTGGTCTGGGTCAAAAAAAAAAAAAATATCTCAGCTATAATTGTTTTCCCGGAGAAACCGGCTACCCACAGTGTACTACTACAGTGTGTACAGGGTACCACAGTGTACTACCACCGTGCACCACGGGGTACCACAGTGTGCTACCACGGGGTACCACAGTGTACTACCACCGTGTTCAACCACCGGGTGCATTGGAAGACGTCATGCTGGGGCTGCTGAAGTCATCGAACCTTTCGACGGCATTTCCAGAGACAAACAATCTGTTTGCCATTGCTGTTGTCCTGCCAATGGGGACAGCATCGGTCGAGCGTGTCTTTTCAAACATGAAAAGGGTGTTGACAAAAGCCAGGAAGAGGCTTCACGAGCAGACGCTGACCGACGTGCTAATGCTCGGGCTCAATGGCCCGTATGAACGTGGCAGTGGCATCCCGAGGAGCGCTATGGAGGCGTACCTCAATGCGTGGATTGCGAGCCCAAGAACACTGAACTTCGCCACGTGGCCGGAGTATGAAGCGTGCGTCGACAAAGTGGGGGTCATGCGCAAAGATATGATGACTAACCCAAGCCCTTCACTGACACTGTTGTTGGCCCACTCGTCCCTTCGTTTCCCACTGACGCTGTTGTTGGCCCACTCGTCCCTTCGTTTCCCACTGACGCTGTTGTTGGCCCACTCGTCCCTTCGTTTCCCACTGACGCTGTTGTTGGCCCACTCGTCCCTTTGTTTCCCACTGACGCTGTTGTTGACCCACTCGTCCCTTCGTTTCCCGTAGCAGGCGTATGGCTTTCTTCGTTCTTTGTCCACCATGCCACCGCTATCCGGTACGACTTCGCTCTGCAGGCATTCGTTGCCGAACGGGGGTGCCTGCCCTCCTGCAACCCCCTATTTTGATACAGACCAGTTTACCAGTTCTGGGCTCGGGGGTCGAGGTAGATTTTGGCATCTTATTTCTTATTTCCTTTCTCTAACTAAAGCGCGTCACCAAAACTCCTTGCCAAACAAACAAAGGTCGCAAGACACCAAACTGATCGTCCTTCGGGATCGACGGTAACACAAAACAGTGCAGTCGGAAAAGGAATCATGCCTTGTGTAGGAACCCCTGACGTCTAAAGGTCTTGCAAAATGAATGAGATTAGATTTCGACGCCAAGGCAACAAGCTGCACCTTTTTCAA
The DNA here is from genome assembly GCA_030068145.1 of Diplonema papillatum. Lineage (NCBI taxonomy): Eukaryota > Euglenozoa > Diplonemea > Diplonemida > Diplonemidae > Diplonema > Diplonema papillatum. Next base: position 99,597 of record JAPJBO010000660.1, read on the forward strand.
CACACAGATCGGTGGAACTGGGTTGACACAACTGCTGGGATCATGCAGACTTTGCTGTACGCTGACTTCTTCTACATTTACATCATCGGCATGTCGAAGATGAGGCAGACGTCTCTGCCACACTAGCGGCAAATACTTCGCACGCGCACCGTCGGGCGGTGCGTGTTGCTAGCAGTGTGCTCTGCTAGCAGTGCGCGCTACCAGCAGTGCGCCCAACTAGCAGTTTGTGATATTGTACACCACTGGCTACTGTGCGGACGACAGGGCTGTTGAGTGTGGAGGCATCTGCACAGCAACTCTCCACGCGAGCTCGTAAGCACTGTGGTGCCACTGAAACGGGGCTACTGTGGCACGACGCGGAAGAAGAAGAAGAAGAAGAAAAACGCCGCACCTGGTCCAGGAACGTGACGGTCAGCCACAGCTTGCAAAGCTTGAGTCGGAGGCAGCACAGTGCCACAACCCCGTCCGCTCTGCTCTGCGGCTGACCGTCTCGACGAGCTTGTGTTCAGCGCGAGCGCCAAGCCCCAAGGTGCGCCAAGCCTTGTGCTTTAGTTTGGGAAATCGGTAGCTACTTGTCCCGCAGGCCCGTGGCTCTGCAGTACCGCCGAGAGCCACGTGAAGCTTGGCTCCCGTGTAGCAGGCTTTCCCTGGTATTGGTACCTGGTCCCTGACACGACGCGGAAGAAACACAATGCGGATTATCTGCGGCGATCGCCTGCATTTAGTATCTGCGAGAAACAGCCACAGGCAATTCGGGCAGCTCCAGAAGACAGGGATGGTTTTGGGATTAGAATGCAAAGAATCTGTGGCGATAATCTGCATCGCCGCAGGGATGGACCTGGCGTACCGTATCACGGAAGGTAGTCGGGTGAGTTTGAAATTTGGAAGCAGACCATCTACGGCCTGCATTAGCCACCGACTAACCTCTTCACCCCAGGCCGTGGCAGTTGTGGATTCGAATGCAAATAATCTGCGTGACATTTTGCATCGCCGGCTTCGTGGGGGATGCCCTGCGACCGTTCGTCCCTCGATCGGACTACACAGGTTCATCCCCCCCTTGACGCGGCTTCGATCCGTCGTTTCGGTGAAAATAACTTGTAGAACGTGGGGAACCCAAGACTACACTCCACGAAGGGGGTATGTACTTGGTGTCGGTCAGTCCCGGACATGGCCATAACGAAAGCGTGCACCAAATATACAACCCGTAACCACATAGCCCTTTCTTGCTCTAAGAGAACCCATTCATGAACGGTCACACGGAGACCTAAACCCCCGGAATTTCAAGCGAACTTTAACTCTAAAATCACCGCCGTCAGTGGCTCTCATGCGTCCGTCCCATTCTGGGCGCATCTTCTGCGTGTGACCCCCGTTTTTGGCCCGCGCAATACAGGTTATGTGGCAGCTGCTACACCAAGCGAGCTGAGTACGTACAGCGCTTGGCACGAAGTGGACAAGGTCCTAATGCAACTACTCGATCGAACTGCGCTTTTTCCTCAGCGAAAATGCGGGAAAATCTTTTCGAGGGGTGTCGGCCGTGCCCGATCGCCACAGAAAATTGAGATCGGAACATGTGTGTACCGCAACCGGAAGGGTATTGGAAAAAGAACAAAAAAAGCGGGATTCGTCTCGGCTCAGAACCGGCTTGTAGGCTTCTTGACACCAGGCGTACCTGGGATACTCTGCACCGCCATGCCGCACCTACTACGAGCTGGTGGATCCGACGGTAAAACCCGGGAATACAGCTTTACAGAAACAGACTCTTCATCGACCCAAGGCATGTAACCTCCGTCGATCATATCCCAACTTGGCCCCCTGGCATAATCCGGAGAGAAAAATGTCGATTCACGGCCACCCCAGATATAGTTTACTGTGGGAGCTGGAACAAAACGCATGGCAGGATGAGCTCCTTCCCGAGCCGACTCCAGGAGAGTTTGGGGTGAGGCGGGGCTTCCACTCCGGAAGAAAGGTCCGTTCTGCGATGCTCATGTGTAAAGTAACACTAGCTCGTGAACGGTACTTGCACTTTACAGAACTCAATGCTCGTGTGCAGGATATGTGGGCCCCACCAGCAAACCCCGATCAACTTCTGCAGTGTGCCGACGCAGCGGGACGCAAAGTTCACCGGAACTGTCTTCTAGTCTAGCTGAGAGTTGTGCAGCTATTCACGTCGACGGCAAGCACGTGTAAAGTAACACTAGCTCGTGAACGGTACTTGCACTTTACAGAACTCAATGCTCGTGTGCAGTGCATGCTGATCCATGTGGTTCATGCACTTAAAAGAACTCAATGCTCGTGTGCAGGATATGTGGGCCCCACCAGCAAACCCCGATCAACTTCTGCAGTGTGCCGACGCAGCGGGACGCAAAGTTCACCGGAACTGTCTTCTCGTCTAGCTGAGAGTTGTGCAGCTATTCACGTAGACGGCAAACACTGACGTCTATTGGAAATAGACCAAACCCAGCAGGACCCAATACTGACATGTCTCGCCTTCCTCGTTCTTTGTCTCCAGTCTCACGTGGTGACTGCCGTGACCGGTTTGAGCAACCTCAAACAGCGCCGTGCCTGCTTCGTGGTTGCAGTGCTCGCCTGCCCTCCCGACACTTGCACTTTACAGCTATCGATGCTTCGCAGTTGTACCGTGGTGGCCGCTCTGTTGTCGTTCTTTTTTCCTTCGCGCACACTTCTTTTTTTTTTTTTCTCTCGTTCTTCGGCTGATTTTTTTTGATTTTCTTTTTGCACCTTGTTGCTAAGCAGGCAGGGGACTTTAGCACTTTGTCTGATCGAGCAAAAAAGTCGTTTCAGCCGAAACCCGGTTTTGGGGCTCTGCGGTGCCTTGGGTGTCTGTGTGCCTGGAACTGTCGCTCCGCGCACACAAACAACGGACCGGAGAGAGGGGTGGTGAGATATAGGCTTGCGGTGGCGGTATGCTCGTCTATCAAACTACGGAGGTGGCGAGTGAAAGCTTCGAATAGCAGTGACACATCGTGACCGCCACGTCACTGCAGTACTGTATGCAGCACAGGTACTGTACTGCAGGAGCCACTTTTTTCTTTTTCGAAATTTATAAATTGTTTTTATTTTTCTGAAACCCCCCAAACCCGAAAATCCCGGTTTCTGAAACCGGGAAACCGGGTTTCTAAAGTCCCCTGTTAAAACAGGGCTGTATCCTCTTGTTGTGGCGTCGTGGGGGCCTGGTCAACCACCTCATTACTATAGGGCACAACCCTTTTCGCTACCGTGATTGGCCTGTCGGGATTGCCGTGGGCGGGTATAAAAGGAAAGGCAAAGCAAGTGACCTGCCCCCCTGCGCCTGCTGTCCCCGGCTGCTTCGGCAGTTCGATACTTGCTAGCCAATGTTGTCTTGATTGATGAAGCTGGTGAAGCCGCTGCCTGCCCTAATTATATGTGCCGTGAATGTTCAGGTGACGCAGGCTTCACCGTGGCTGCTTCACCTGACACATTCTTGGGTGGTGTGAAAGAAGCTGCACATCATCAAGAAGTTCTACAGCTACTCAGATCGTGGCTTAGTTTTTGTGTCTAACAAATGCAATTTGTCAAGAACAAAAACAGATCGATGGCAGCGTACTATCCTCACTCCCGTTAGATGAACAAAACAGGTTTGAAGGAAGTGCGCACAAACAAACAGCGCGTCACCTGTGCTTTACCTAAATACGTTCAGGTTCAAGACCCACGGACAACGTTGCTTACTACTACTACTGTTCACCTTGTTCGTTCCGAAACGTATCGCGGAATCCCCGGAGTCGCTTTCAAAGGCCCAGGTTCGAAGCATTTACCTACAGGGGGGGAAGAAGATGGTTTCGTCGCGGTGGAGTTCTGGCATTGGAGGAAACCCCTTTGCCCTTTTTGGGGTCTAAATGCTTGAGGTGGCTGCCACAGTTGCCCAAATCTCGAAGAAGGTTAATGTGCTGCAGCCCACACGAAGCACATGTACATCTGGGTTTAGTGGCGAGCGTAAGCGTTCAGCGAAAAAGACCCACTTTGTAGTTGTACTGTTTTCTCCCCGTCTGGCCTCCGTCGAAATGAGCACAAGGCAGTCCCTCGAGTATTTCAATGGTGCAGGGGACATCCAGGAACAACGGTTGCACATGAAACGGTTAAACGAAGCCAGCACAGTGGGGTCCAGCCCTAGAAGCTGGAGTTAAAGAGGAAAAGCAGGTGGCGCACCTGCTTTTTTTTCAGCGCTAACAATCTTGCGGGTTGCCCTTCCGTGTATTGTGCAGGCTAAAAAGACGTGGGCAGCGTGTTTTTGGTGGTTGATCAGTATTCCTTCAACCAGCCGGCACGCGCAAACAAACCGAAGCGCCTCTTTTTGAACTATCACCAAATGGGGCTGGGTTATAGAACGGCGCGCCCCAAAGAAGTAGAGACCCTGTGCATGCGAAGAACACGCCTCTTCTACCTTTACCCTTGATCAGTTGATGCTGATCGTTCAGAACTTCGTTTACCAGTGCAAGCGTCAACTCCACAACTGCCCTCAGACTCCACCGTGCCGCACAAGCTTAAAATTGCCGCCTCTTTCGAAAGCTTTTTCCGGGGTTCTCCGTTTTACAAGATCCCCCAATCCCCCGCTCCCCCTTTTTTCTTTTAGTTTTTATAACTCACTGCCCAGACTCAAAGTTGCGGGGGCCTTTTTCCCCCGTCGACAGATTCGTCTGTGCTCTAGCAGCACGGGTGGTCCTGGCTGTGACGAGCTACGAACAGCGTGCCTGACAAACCGGACTCGCACGGCTGTCCTGTTCGCAGGCACTCAGGTTCCGCGCTGATAATGGCCCGCCTTATGTGTTTGCGCACCTGCTTTGCAGGGAACACTCGCAGATGGTCGCCAGTTGCATAGCGAGCAGACGAGTAAACCCTACTAGAGGAAATGACACGTAGGTACACCCCAACCTTCCCGGCGAAAAAGAAGAGGGCCCTAGTCCCTCATGGGGTCACTCTAACACTCTTTTTTTACATAGGCGCCAGCTTGAAAGGAAACGCTCGCCGATGCTGCCCGACAGAGAACAGAAGGGATCCCAAGTGCTGTAACTACCGAAACACGTGTTGAACGGACGTGGGGTCATGCGGGTTTACCCCTACACGACAAATCACACAAACACAACAGGTCAAAGTCCCGAGTGAGAAAACAACAGACGGTGGTGTAAGCGAAGAACAAATCAGATTGTGTTTGTAATGTATTTGCCCCTTACCTCTATACTTTCTCCCTTCCATTCGGAGTCGAAGCAGCTACGTTGAGTATTTTCCTCCAGGTTCAGGCGGATGCTGCCCTAAACAATAAGTAAAGCGACAACAAGAGTAGTGGTCTTTCATTGTTGCGGCCCCACCTCTTCTACACCTCTCGTGTCACTGCACAAAGTCAGACTAGAGTCAAACTCAACAGGGTCTTCTTTCCCCGCCGACAGTTTCAAGTCCGTTCCCTTGACTGCTGTTTCGCCAGATAGTAGGCAGGGACAGAAGGAATCGCATTGGTCCATTCATGCGCATCTTAAACTAGGTTTTCCCCCAAGCCAGTATTCCCCCATTTGCACTTCCTCAGCTCTACTGGGGGGGGGGGGGGGGGGGCCAATTACAATTGAGTTCAATTGTAATATAGCGATACACGGCAAATCTTCCTCGAGTTTCCGGGGAAGTCACTCGGGCGAAGTCGAGAATTCTTCCGGCCCAAAATGGGGCTCATTTCAGGGAAGGGTGCCGTGCCAGCCTTGTTGGCGTGCTTGACCCATCATGAGGGGGCGCACCGTCCGCGTTGCAGCTCGGGTTCTGCCACTTTCGACACGAGTAGTTTGGGTTTGAAAGCAAGAAATCTGTGGCGGTAATCTGCATCGCCGGCGTCGCGGGTATCTCTTCGCACGTGATGTGTCATGCTTTCGCCTCTTCAGCTCTTCGACTGCTCGTCCAGCCTCATCGGTTGCGCGTTGATGTCTGCTTCTCCACGGCGCTTACACGGTGTGCTCCAGCACCGGGTGGGGGAGTCCAACTGCGCGGTCCATTTTGCGGGTGCGGCACACCCGCAAATCCAGTCCGCTGTGACAACCGCCAATCCAGTGCGAATCCGGTGTGTTCCCCTGGTTTTGCGTGTGTATAGACTGGATTTCGCACCGAATTTGCGGGTGTCACACTGCATTTCACGCAGGCATTCGGTGGATTTGCGGGTGTGGCACACCCGCAAATCCAGTGCGAATCCGGTGTGATCCCCTGATTTTGCGTGTGTGTAGACTGGATTTCGCACCGAATTTGCGGGGTGTCGCACTGCATTTCACGCAGGCATTCGCGGTGGACTTGCGGGTGTGGTACACCCGCAAATCCAGTCCTGCTGTGACGACCGCAAATCCAGTGTGAATCCGGTGTGATCCCCTGATTTTGCGTGTGTGTAGACTGGATTTCGCACCGAATTTGCGGGGTGTCGCACTGCATTTCACGCAGGCATTCGCGGTGGATTTGCGGGTGTGGTACACCCGCAAATCCAGTCCGCTGTGACAACCGCAAATCCAGTGTGAATCCGGTGTGATCCCCTGATTTTGCGTGTGTGTAGACTGGATTTCGCACCGAACTTGCGGGGTGTCACACTGCATTGCACACACATGGATTTGCGGGCGTACCCACATCGCGATGTGCATAAGGCAAACTGGAATACACTACGCAAACTCAGCTCCCACCGGGAAGCTCTTACCCTGGAAGAAAGCAGAAAAAACTTAGAAATAAAAGAACCTGGCCCCAGCCGTTTTTTTTCCTCTTCTACATTCATTTAAAAAGGATTTCTTTTTTATTCGTGCCGTCGTTGCTGATTCGATTCTTGCTTCTTTGGAACCTCCGACTTCATTTCGTCTCGTTTGCGCTTTTTTGGAATTGTCTGCTCCAACGATGTCGGCTTGTGGGTCACCGGGCCCATATGTGTCAATTTGTTGCATTAGTGCGAAGATTCCGATTCCTTTTCGGATTATGAACTAGTCAGTAACTTTCCAAGAGCAGTTGCAACCGACAAGAGTGGCACCGCGCCGAAAGCGCGGAAACAGTGACCCTTCTGGAGTCACGTAGCGAAAAGCTGGCATAGTGGTTCTCATTTGCATGCAATTGACTCCCCACTAATGCACAAGACGCGACAACACGACCAACGCGGAAACGCAACTCGAAGGCAGCCAAGCGGACCTCTCAGGGCAGGGGGGAACCTGCGGCAGTGAAGTAACGAAGCTCGTCCGAGTGTCCGATGAAACCCCTTGTCAATACCACCCAACGACTGCGACGCGCGTGCGAAATGTCGGACGCTAGCGTCTGTCAAGAGCATGCGTGACTCAGCCGTGTTTTAAAGGTGAGATGAGAGGCATCGGCTCACTCTGTCAAAGGACTATACCACTAATGCAACAAGACGAATCATTAGTGTGATTGTCAGGCCTTCGACTACCCATAAAGATATGCCGGCTGTGCCTATCTTTGAGCAAGTGGACATACTGAACGTAGACTGGGATACCATTCCAGTCGTGCTTTATCCGACGAGCAGCTGGCGAGCTGCGGGACGTTGACAGGAAGGATTGGAAGGAAATGAGGAAAGCCGCCGGCTGGACGAAGAACCGAAGGGATCCCAAGTGCTGCAACTACCGAACCACGTGTTGAACGGGAGGTCATGCGGGTCTCTCCCTACACGACAAGACGCACAAACACTGCAGCTCACAGTCCTGAGCGAGAAAACAACACACGGTGGTGTAACCGAAGAACAATTCAGTTTTGTTTGTATTTGCATTTGCTCCTCTACTTCCAATCGGAGTAAAGCAGCTACGCCGAGTATTTCCCATCAGCTGTCGCAAACGGGCGACACCGTTCGCGTCGTGTCGGCGTTTGGATCGCCTCGTGCCTGCAGTCCAGGCTCAGAGGCAAGGACAATCGCGGCAGATTCGCCGTGCCAGAGGCGCTTAACAGGGTGTGCTCCAGCACCGGGCGGGGGTGTTAAACTGTGCGGCCCATTTTGCGTCCTCAAGTGTACTGTGCCCGCAACACCGGGTGCTTGCTCCGTTATCATGAGCATGATTCGCCACGTATGTGTGGCTAGATTCGTTGAAAACCGACAGGAATGTTAAACAACACTACCTACTAGCATTGTATTGCTTCGGTAGTGCGCATGCTGAGAGGAGCCCAGTTCCACTATGAACACCGCGGAACTCCCTCAAGTGTGCTGTGCCCGCAACACCGGGTGCTTGCTCCGTTATCATGAGCATGATTCGCCACGGATGTGAACAACACTACCTACCAGTGCTTCGGTAGTGCGCATGCTTAGAGGAGCCCAGTTCCACTATGAACACCACGGGACTCCCTCAAGTGTACTGTGCCCGCAACACCGGGTGCTTGCTCCGTTATCATGAGCATGATTCGCCACGGATGTGTGGCTAGATTCGTTGAAAACCGACAGGAATGTTAAACAACACTACCTACCAGCATTGTATTGCTTCGGTAGTGCATGCTGTGAGGAGCCCAGTTCCACTATGAACACCGCGGAACTCCCTCAAGTGTACTGTGCCCGCAACACCGGGTGCTTGCTCCGTTATCATGAGCATGATTCGCCACGTATGTGTGGCTAGATTCGTTGAAAACCGACAGGAATGTTAAACAACACTACCTACTAGCATTGTATTGCTTCGGTAGTGCGCATGCTGAGAGGAGCCCAGTTCCACTATGAACACCGCGGAACTCCCTCAAGTGTGCTGTGCCCGCAACACCGGGTGCTTGCTCCGTTATCATGAGCATGATTCGCCACGGATGTGTGGCTAGATTCGTTGAAAACCGACAGGAATGTTAAACAACACTACCTACCAGCATTGTATTGCTTCGGTAGTGCATGCTGTGAGGAGCCCAGTTCCACTATGAACACCACGGGACTCCCTCAAGTGTACTGTGCCCGCAACACCGGGTGCTTGCTCCGTTATCATGAGCATGATTCGCCACGGATGTGTGGCTAGATTCGTTGAAAACCGACAGGAATGTCAAACAACACTACCTACTAGCATTGTATTGCTTCGGTAGTGCGCATGCTGAGAGGAGCCCAGTTCCACTACGAACACCGCGGAACTCCCTCAAGTGTGCTGTGCCCGCAACACCGGGTGCTTGCTCCGTTATCATGAGCATGTTTCGCCACGGATGTGTGGCTAGATTCGTTGAAACCGACAGGAATGTTAAACAACACTACCTACCAGGATTGCATTGCTTCGGTAGTGCGCATGCTGAGCGGAGCCCAGTTCCACGAGGAACACCACGGGACTCCCTCAAGTGTACTGTGCCCGCAACACCGGGTGCTTGCTCCGTTATCATGAGCATGATTCGCCACGTAGGTGTGGCTAGATTCGTTGAAAACCGACAGGAATGTTAAACAACACTACCTACTAGCATTGTATTGCTTCGGTAGTGCGCATGCTGAGAGGAGCCCAGTTCCACTATGAACACCGCGGAACTCCCTCAAGTGTGCTGTGCCCGCAACACCGGGTGCTTGCTCCGTTATCATGAGCATGATTCGCCACGGATGTGTGGCTAGATTCGTTGAAACCGACAGGAATGTTAAACAACACTATTGTCTTGCTTCGGTAGTGCGCATGCTTAGAGGAGCCCAGTTCCACTATGAACACCACGGGACTCCCTCAAGTGAACTGTGCCCGCAACACCGGGTGCTTGCTCCGTTATCATGAGCATGATTCGCCACGGATGTGTGGCTAGATTCGTTGAAAACCGACAGGAATGTTAAACAACACTACCTACCAGCATTGCATTGCTTCGGTAGTGCGCATGCTGAGAGGAGCCCAGTTCCACGAGGAACACCACGGGACTCCCTCAAGTGTACTGTGCCCGCAACACCTGGTGCTTGCTCCGTTATCATGAGCATGATTCGCCACGGATGTGTGGCTAGATTTGTTGGAAGCCGACAGGAATGTTAAACAACACTATTGTCTTGCTTCGGTAGTGCGCATGCTTAGAGGAGCCCAGTTCCACTATGAACACCACGGGACTCCCTCAAGTGAACTGTGCCCGCAACACCGGGTGCTTGCTCCGTTATCATGAGCATGATTCGCCACGGATGTGTGGCTAGATTTGTTGGAAGCCGACAGGAATGTTAAACAACACTATTGTCTTGCTTCGGTAGTGCGCATGCTTAGAGGAGCCCAGTTCCACTATGAACACCACGGGACTCCCTCAAGTGTACTGTGCCCGCAACACCGGGTGCTTGCTCCGTTATCATGAGCATGATTCGCCACGGATGTGTGGCTAGATTTGTTGGAAGCCGACAGGAATGTTAAACAACACCACCTACCAGTGCTTCGGTAGTGCGCATGCTGAGAGGAGCCGAGTTCCACAAGGAAGACCACAGGACTCCCGTACCCGCAACGTCGGGTTACTTCTTGGCTATCGGCCTCCGGGATATTTTTAGCCTTAGCAGAGGGATACCTGCCGATTAGGTCAGCATTCCCAAACTGAGCGACTCGTGCTAGCAAGGAGTTAACCAACATGGCTAGTCGAGGAAACACGGGACTCTCACCCATGTGGATCCCCATTCCGGGAGACTTACCTCGACGCCAGTTGTGTCCCCAAGCAGCTTGTGCCACATTCCGGATAGCTTTGCTCCGTTTTCATGAGCATGATCCTGGATTCGCGGGTGTGGAGCGAGGTCGGGAACAAAAGAGAGGAATTGCCTGTGTTATTTCTCCAATTCCGAATCCTTCAGTTTCCGAATCGTCCCCTTCCGACCTTGCTTCTGAAGCAAGTGGACTTCAAACACTCAGGGCTCGTCGCCCAGTACCTCTTATCTCTCTTTAGGTCCTCAGTCGACCCCCCTAGACACACCGAAGGTGCTCGAACAGTTTGCTAGAAGAGAGAGAGGGCAGCGAGCGAGAGTCACCGGGCAACGACGCGACCACCTCCGATACCCTGTGCTCCTGAGCGTAACACCACCATCTCCAATCTTGGGCAACAACCAGGAACACACTGGTAGGTGAGCAGCGACACCTCCCGAAAGTGAGCCAAGGGCTGCGGCAGTTGCCCGGTGGCAACCCCACACCCTTCCCGACCGTAGCATCCGGGGAAGGTGCAACAAAGGGGGCCCCGCGCCGGGAAGCTCCCGCTCTGGCGCAAAGCTCAACTTTTTTCAAAGGGAGCAGAGAGCCAGAACAGAAAATAAACGAATTGTGATAGTCCCCTGAGGACTTTTTTCTCAAAAACGAAATCCGTAAAACTTCAGAAATTATTTTGTTTGTGCGCACTTCCTTCAAACCTGTTTTGTTCATCTAACGGGAGTGAGGATAGTACACTGCCATCGATCTGCTTTTGTTCTTGACAAATTGCATTCGTTAGACACGAATACAAAAATGGCGAGGGGGGTGGCGGCCGGTTCGTGGCCGAATCTCAGCAACCCCTTAGGTATTTTGCTGTGGGATCGTTGCTCAGGTACGCTCGCTCACGTAGCACGCATAAAAGGAAGGGAAAACTCGTTCGGTAGTCTTTCATGAACCAAGCGAATACGTGGTACCTTGCGAGATGGAAGAAAACGTCTCACCAAGGTTGGAGAAACAACCCGGTGAAGTCACTTTGCTACCAATTTTTTCAACGGATACTGGCCACCTGTGTTGTTCGTACGTACACTTCCGCACCTCCTCTGTGCACAAATTTCCTCAGTGGGGTGCTGCAAAACCCGTGCGTACAACCAAATCATCCCACACACTCAGGAAAGGAGGGGCAACCTACGAACACCGCCGCACCGCACACCTTTCGGCGTTCTTGCGCAGGAGAATATCCTGTCCAGCGAGAGAAAGCGCGAACTAAAAAAGCACATTCGGAACAAGAAAAAGGAAAAGCAGCAGGGGGCAATTTGTGTCGAAGGCGAAAGAAGGAAAGAGCGAAGGGGAAAAGGAAGGCTCGGATAGGCGCACCGCCCGTGTCTTTGGGGGCTTTGCTTTTTTTTTTTTTTCCCCGTCCCCGTTTTTTCTTCTTTTTTTAGAACCCCCCCTCTTATTTCCCCCCCCCCTCCAGCCACCCGTGTGAGGAAGGGGGCGCGGGTGGAAACCCGATGTTGTGAAAATAGAAGAAACAACCTGCTGCAGCGACCGAAAACACCCCCCCGCCCACCACCCTTTCCGCTCCTATCCGTAGCCAATCACCAGAAGCCAACGGCTCCCAAGACACGAAACAGTCTCAGAGAGAGAAGGCTGCCGAGAGGTATCACCGGAAAACGCCAACACCTCCACTGCACACACGGGTGTTGTTCAGGGAAAATTGTGTCAAAAGAGCTCAGAAACAAAAATATCAGAAACGTGGGGCTTCATCACACTCTTTTTCGCCGCGTTTTGAACCGTTGAGGCCGTGTTGGCGGGTTTGCGGAAAATCGGGGATTTTTTGGACCACCTCTCCCTTTAGTTCATCTCCCGCTGCCCCCCTTTGTTTTCGTACCCGCAGCTTCGGGGCGCGGGAAGTTGCTTGCCGCTGCGGGGGGCCGGGGGCGCACCTGCTGAAACATGCGAAAAAAAGATGCCTCCAGCGAAAATGTGCAGGTCGTTGTCCGCGTCCGGCCGATCAGCCACCGAGAACTTGAGCTCAAGTATGCTTACATCAGTCTGACTTCCGAGCGATGGAGCTCAGGTAGTTTCTTTAGAGTGCAAGTCCACTTAGAGATCCGGGGGTTTAAAGTCTCCAGGACCATTGTATCTGCTGCAATGACAGTATGTGTGCTTGTGCGTGTCTTTGTTGCCTATATTTTAGAGTGCAAGTTCACTTAGGGATCCTGGGGTTATTAGTCTTCGGGTGACCATTGTCGTAAAGGTTCCTTGAAGGTATAGTATGTTAGTGTGCTGCAATGGCAGTATGTGTGCTTGTGCGTGTGTCTTTGTTGCCTATATTTTAGTGTGAAAGCTCACTTCGGGATCCTGGGTTTATTAGTCCGGGTGACCATTGTCGTAAAGGTTCCTTGAAGGTATAGGTATGTTAGTGTGCGTATCGTATCAGCAGCAATGGCAGTATGTGTGCTTGTGCGTGTGTCTTTGTTGCCTATATTTTAGAGTGCAAGTTCACTTCGGGATCCTGGGTTTTATTAGTCTCCGGGTGACCATTGTCGTAAAGGTTCCTTGAAGGTATAGTATGTTAGTGTGCGTATCGTATCTGCTGTAATGGCAGTATGTGTGCGTGTGCTTGTGCGTGTGTCTTTGTTGCCTATATTTTAGAGTGCAAGTTCACTTAGGGATCCTGGGGTTTATTAGTCTCCGGGTGACCATTGTCGCAAAGGTTCCTTTAAGGTATAGTATATTAGTGTGCGTTTCGTATCTGCTGTAATGGCAGTATGAGTGCTTGTGCGTGTGTCCTTGTTGCCTATTGCCGACCGTTCGACTTCTTTTAGCGCGCGCTCTCATTTCCTACCGTGATGATGAGTCTTTTTGCATAAGCATCTGCTTTGCAGGAAATACCTGAGGAGACTGCCAGTTGCGAAATCTCGAAGGATCATCAGCATGCCGATGACTCCATCGCAACAGTTCCAATCTCAAAGGAGGTAAATGCGCTGTAGCCCACACGAAACACAGGTAAATCTGGGTTTAGTGGCGGGCGTAAGCGTTCAACGAAAAACACCCACGTTGCAGTTGTGTTGTTTTCTCCCCCTCTGGCCTCTGTCGAAATGAGCACAAGGCAGTCCCTCGAGTATTCTTAACAACCTAACCTATTTCTAGTTGCCGAACCACTAAGAAGCTGAGCTCAAGTATGCTTCTAACAGTCCAACTACCGAGAAGTTGAGTTCAATTAGCTTCTAATAGTCGAAGTACTGAGACGCTGAGCTCAAGTTTGGTTCGAACTGTATATCTACCGAAAACTATGACTCTGAGAAGCTGTGTCTTCGGGATGAAAGTATGCATGTGCAGGAATAGGATGACAGCCAAGTTCTCCAGGAGTTGGCAGAACTGGTTACTACAGTACTGGGCATGGAAACCACAGGTGTTCATTAGAAAGGACGGGAATCGACCCACTGGTTGGTGACATTTCGTTGCTGGCCCATGTATACATAATGTAACAGACCTTTTTCGGCGAATTTGTGCTCGCGTTCAGCTCCGATGAAGAGAACCGTGAAAAATAGACCCGGGGACCACAAAGTACGTGCGTCTTCACAGAAGAAGGGGGTTCCCGCGGGTTCCGGGTTTGCGGTTCTTTTTCGGGAAAATTGCAGGATCGGCACGGCAAATACAAGAGGTACCTCTTGTATTCGACCCCCCTCAGTAAATTCCTACTTTTCGGACATTGTGGGTTTTTTACCTGACAACTACCTCCGAGAATCACTGTGAGCACACCACCAACTGGAGTTCGTTTGGAGCTGGTAAGTTAAATTGTATTCAAAAATCCGGCTCGTCGAATTTGCGATTTCAGAGTTAAACTCTAATGTATTGCTATATTGTAATTGACCCCCTGTAACCCCTTACCGACCAGTTACCTCCACAGGGGTCGTTACATAGCCCATTTCTTAGATATGCCGGAAAGTTGGGATAGCCTGGCTGTGACGAGCTACGAACAGCCGCCTGACAAACCAGACTCACACCGCTGTCCTGTCTGCAGACACTCAGGTTCCGCGCTGATGATGGTCCGCTTTATGGTGCCCGTGGCTTAAAGGACCGAAACACGACGCAGACGGGACCAGTGCGGTGTTGAGCACATACCCATTCCAAGCACGTTCTTGCAATCCCCCCTCGAGGAATTCTGCTTACTGGTCTGTCTGCGCCTTTTGTGTTCGCTGACGTAAAGTCTGCGGGATACTTCTTGGTCATGACTGCAAGAAAGAACGAAGAGGAGTCAAACCATCCAGGGTAAACCTATCACTTACATTGCGTAGGGGCAAGATGAAAATACCCGTCCAGGGGACTTACGGAAATAAGCTTGTCTGGACAAGGTCACAGGGGGAAGGGAGGGCGGGGTTTCTTCCGTCCAACGACACCCCCCCCCCCCAACCACCTGGTTCTTGGGTGGCTTGACGACTGCGCAGCAGCATTCCCGCAGTGAGACTGTAAGAGTCGACAAGGTGCCAACCTAACATGACCAGGATTTAGACCCAAACCCCGGAAATCCCGCTCCCCCCTCGAGCAGTCGACAAGGTGCCAACCTAACATGACCAGGATTTAGACCCAAACCCCGGAAATCCCGCTCCCCCCTCGAGCAGTCGACAAGGTGCCAACCTAACATGACCAGGATTTAGACCCAAACCCCGGAAATCCCGCTCCCCCCTCGAGCAGTCGACAAGGTGCCAACCTAACATGACCAGGATTTAGACCCAAACCCCGGAAATCCCGCTCCCCCCTCGAGCAGTCGACAAGGTGCCAACCTAACATGACCAGGATTTAGACCCAAACCCCGGAAATCCCGCTCCCCCCTCGAGCAGTCGACAAGGTGCCAACCTAACATGACCAGGATTTAGACCCAAACCCCGGAAATCCCGCTCCCCCCTCGAGCAGTCGACAAGGTGCCAACCTAACATGACCAGGATTTAGACCCAAACCCCGGAAATCCCGCTCCCCCCTCGAGCAGTCGACAAGGTGCCAACCTAACATGACCAGGATTTAGACCCAAACCCCGGAAATCCCGCTCCCCCCTCGAGCAGTCGACAAGGTGCCAACCTAACATGACCAGGATTTAGACCCAAACCCCGGAAATCCCGCTCCCCCCTCGAGCAGTCGACAAGGTGCCAACCTAACATGACCAGGATTTAGACCCAAACCCCGGAAATCCCGCTCCCCCCTCGAGCAGTCGACAAGGTGCCAACCTAACATGACCAGGATTTAGACCCAAACCCCGGAAATCCCGCTCCCCCCTCGAGCAGTCGACAAGGTGCCAACCTAACATGACCAGGATTTAGACCCAAACCCCGGAAATCCCGCTCCCCCCTCGAGCAGTCGACAAGGTGCCAACCTAACATGACCAGGATTTAGACCCAAACCCCGGAAATCCCGCTCCCCCCTCGAGCAGTCGACAAGGTGCCAACCTAACATGACCAGGATTTAGACCCAAACCCCGGAAATCCCGCTCCCCCCTCGAGCAGTCGACAAGGTGCCAACCTAACATGACCAGGATTTAGACCCAAACCCCGGAAATCCCGCTCCCCCCTCGAGCAGTCGACAAGGTGCCAACCTAACATGACCAGGATTTAGACCCAAACCCCGGAAATCCCGCTCCCCCCTCGAGCAGTCGACAAGGTGCCAACCTAACATGACCAGGATTTAGACCCAAACCCCGGAAATCCCGCTCCCCCCTCGAGCAGTCGACAAGGTGCCAACCTAACATGACCAGGATTTAGACCCAAACCCCGGAAATCCCGCTCCCCCCTCGAGCAGTCGACAAGGTGCCAACCTAACATGACCAGGATTTAGACCCAAACCCCGGAAATCCCGCTCCCCCCTCGAGCAGTCGACAAGGTGCCAACCTAACATGACCAGGATTTAGACCCAAACCCCGGAAATCCCGCTCCCCCCTCGAGCAGTCGACAAGGTGCCAACCTAACATGACCAGGATTTAGACCCAAACCCCGGAAATCCCGCTCCCCCCTCGAGCAGTCGACAAGGTGCCAACCTAACATGACCAGGATTTAGACCCAAACCCCGGAAATCCCGCTCCCCCCTCGAGCAGTCGACAAGGTGCCAACCTAACATGACCAGGATTTAGACCCAAACCCCGGAAATCCCGCTCCCCCCTCGAGCAGTCGACAAGGTGCCAACCTAACATGACCAGGATTTAGACCCAAACCCCGGGAAAAAGTCGAGTCGGTAAGGGGCTAAGATATTCCGGGTTCCCAAGCGAGCTCTAACTCTAAAAATAGCGGACCTTACAAGGATCAAGGAGGAGTCCACTTTGTGAAAGCACCTGCCCATGGGGCTAAGACATTCCAGGTTCCCAAGCGAGCTCTAACTCTAAAAATAGCGGACCTTACAAGGATCAAGGAGGAGTTCCACTTTGTGAAAGCACCTGCCCATGGGGCTAAGACATTCCAGGTTCCCAAGCGAGCTCTAACTCTACAAATAGCGGACCGTACAAGGATCAAGGAGGAGTTCCACTTTGTGAAAGCACCTGCCCATGGGGCTAAGACATTCCAGGTTCCCAAGCGAGCTCTAACTCTAAAAATAGCGGACCTTACAAGGATCAAGGAGGAGTTCCACTTTGTGAAAGCACCTGCCCATGGGGCTAAGACATTCCAGGTTCCCAAGCGAGCTCTAACTCTAAAAATAGCGGACCTTACAAGGATCAAGGAGGAGTTCCACTTTGTGAAAGTACCTGCCCAAGGGGCTAAGATATTCCGGATTCCCAAGCGAGCTCTAACTCTACAAATAGCGGACCTTACAAGGATCAAGGAGGAGTTCCACTTTGTGAAAGCACCTGCCCATGGGGCTAAGACATTCCGGGCTCCCAAGCGAGCACTGACTCTAAAAATAGCGGACCTTACAAAGATCAAGGAGGAGTTCCACTTTGTGAAAAAAAAGCACCAGCGCCCGCCAACTCACTCACCGTGCAGGACGAAGGAAGTGGTGACGACGGATGTGTCGAACAACACGGTGTCCGTGCAGGCGGACGATTCGTCGTTCAAGTCGTTCACCTTCGACCAGATCTACAACAAGCAGTTCGACCAGAAGAGCATCTACCTGCAGACCATCCACCCGCTCGTGCAGTCGGTCTTGGCCGGGTATAATGCGACGGTGTTCGCGTACGGCCAGAGCGGCAGCGGGAAGACGCACACCATGACCGGCCAGCTCAACACGCCGGACCAAGGCATCATCC
The DNA here is from genome assembly GCA_030068145.1 of Diplonema papillatum. Classification (NCBI taxonomy): domain Eukaryota; phylum Euglenozoa; class Diplonemea; order Diplonemida; family Diplonemidae; genus Diplonema; species Diplonema papillatum. The sequence continues at coordinate 117,369 of JAPJBO010000660.1, forward strand.
CGAACGCGCTGCAGCACATCTTCGAGGCCGTGCGGCAGGAGGAGGCGGCGACGAAGAAGCAGTTCACCATCCTCGTGACGTATCTCGAGCTCTACAACGGCAAGTGCCGCGACCTCCTGACCGACACGAAGAAGAACCTCGAACTCAAGGAGAACGAGCAGAAGCTCTTCTACGTGAAGGACCTCGAGAAAATGAGGGTGTCCAGCGTTGGACAGTGCATGCAGCTGATGCTAGATGGGCACAAGCGGAGAGAGGTGGGCAGTACGCTGCTCAACCAGGACTCGTCTCGGTCGCACAGCGTGTTCACGGTGGAGGTGACGTGCTTGAACCAGGAAGAAGAGCCGCCGACGGCGGTCGTGTCGAAGCTGAACCTCGTCGACCTCGCCGGGAGCGAGCGGCAGACGAAAACGGCCGCCGAAGGCGACCGGTTGAAGGAGGGCAGCAACATCAACCTGTCGCTTTCCGCCCTCGGCACGGTGATCGACGTCCTCGTGAAGGGGAAAGGGCACATCCCGTTTCGGTCGTCGCCCCTCACCATGCTCCTCAAGGACTCGCTCGGCGGAAATAGCCGGACCGTCATGTTCGCCACCGTGTCCCCGTCCGACCTGAACACGCCGGAGACCGTGTCGACGCTCCGGTTCGCGGACCGGGCGAAAAAAATCAAGAACAAGCCGCGGGTTCAAATGGACCCGAAGGACGCGCTCATCGCCGAGCTCCGCGAGGAGCTCGCCTCGCTGAAGCGGCAGCTCGGGTTTCCCGTCGGCGGCACCGCCGGCTCGGTGCAGGAGGCCGCGGAGACGCAGCTGGACGCGCTGCAGGTGCAGCACGCCGCTCTGCAGGAGGAGGCGGCGGCGCTCGCGGCCGAAGCGAGCCGGCTGGCCAAAAAAGTCGCCCCGCTGAAGGCGGAGCTCAAGCAAGAGCGCGCCCTGCACGCGTCGGCGGCCGAGGACCTCCAAATAGCAAAGGACACCCACCTAGACACGGCCGCCCACCTTCAGCAGCTATCGGCGGTGGTCGGACAGTACATCGACACGAACCTCTCGTGGGCTTCGTCCGTCCAGCCAGGATCGCCTGGGAAACCGTCCTCCCACGAAGCCTGGGCGGCGCAGCTAAGCGGGCTGTCGCCTACCGTGGATGTATTGCCCGTTCCGTCCGTCGCGGCCGGGCTTGAAGCGCTGGCCCTGGTGTTCAAGGGCTTGGCGGCGCCGGGGTCTCCGGCCGTGCCGCAGCCGTGCGACGCGGCTGCGCTGCCCAACGGCCAGCCGCCGCCGCCCATCTGCGCGGGCGACACGGGGGCCCACGGGCCGTCGAGGTCGCCGAAGATCGGCACGGACAGGCAGAAGCGGGAGAGCAGGTCTCTCGAGGAGCACCTGAAGTCCTTCTGGCCGGTCTGGCTGGACCGGCAACTCGAGGCGACGCCTCCGGCGACAGGTGCGTTTCCCATTTCTTTTTGTATAAGCACCTGCTTTGTAGGAAATGCTTGAGGAGACTGCCAGTTGCAATAGATCAAAGGAGGTAAATCAGCTGTACCCCACACGAAACACAGGTAAAGCTGGGTTTAGTGACGGGCGTAAGCGTTCAACAAAAAAAGACCCGCTTTGTAGTTGTATTGTTTCCTCCCCCTCTAGCCTCCTTCGAAATGAGCACAAGGCAGTCCCTCGAGTATTTTCAGCCACATGCAGTGTGCGAGCAAAACCACGTCCGCAATTTTTGGATTCAGGGTAGTGCGGTCAACGAAAACTCTAGTTTCCCTGTCTCCTTTAACCACGTCCGCAATTTTGGATTCAGGGTAGTGCGGTCAACGAAAACTCCAGTTTCCCTGTCTCCTTTAACCACGTCCGCAATTTTGGATTCAGGGTAGTGCGGTCAACGAAAACTCTAGTTTCCCTGTCTCCTTTAACCACGTCCGCAATTTTGGATTCAGGGTAGTGCGGTCAACGAAAACTCTACTTTCCCTGAGGGAAGACCCGTCGCTGCTGTTTCCCCAGCTGTCATCCAGGGTAAGCTCATCGTGGCCTGTGATGACTGTCCGCACATGTTTGACTTGCTGGATGCGGAGATGCGTGGCGAATTCGCTGGGGCCACTAGGGGAGAAAGAGGCATAATAAGAGCCATAAACTAGTGGTCAAGCCCCTAAATGTGTCTCAAACCCCCTTATTATCACACCGGACAGACAGTGTCTGGTGCGGTGAACAGGCAGGAGTCTTGGGGGCTGGCAATGAGGAATCTGCACGTAAAAACAGGAGTCTCCGAGGCCAATTTGGTGCGCGCATGGTCACCCAGAGCGGAATACACATTTCTTTCTCCAGGTGCTGACCCCTTGCCGCCCATTCCCAGACCACAGTGGAAAATCTGAAAAGATGCCTGTTTTTGGCCCTATTTTGGATCATGCGGGAGGGGGGGGTGGGGGTACCATACCCCCCATCTGTGTGGGTTTGTGAGCTCCTATGCATGGCACGGGGCCCATCTGGTAGGAAATAACACTCAGAAGTTGTTTTTGGGGTGATCCTGGGCCCAGAAATACCCGGGTTTGACTCAGAATTTTTTTGAGCTGAAGAAGTGCAAAGGGGGGGGGGGGGGGGGGCAAGGGTACCTGTAAATCCAGGGTCTCCGGGGCCCGGGCCCCGGGCCCCGGGCCCCGGGTTAGCGCTAGGGTCCAGATAGGGTCCAGGCCCACGGTAATCACGCCATCCAAGGATGGAATCGTCAATATTGCAGCTTCCACAACAAGCGGAGAGCAAGACAAGAAAAAATCAAGAAATAAACTTGATAAAATTTGATAAAAAAAGCTCACAGTCGTGCATTTACCATAGGGGCTGAGCGGGCAGAGGCTCTAAGGTGAAATGGTCAAAATGCCCTGGGAAAAATGTGGGACAAAAACTTTCCGAAATGCGAGTTTTTAGGGATTCCGGCCCAAAAAAAAAATTTTTTTTTTTCAACACCCACCTTGCCACCTGTGACCTTGGGTGACTGAGCCGTGGTACCCTTTAGACAGCCAGCTAGACCTGCCAGAACCTGAAAACCTCCTTCAGGTTTCGTGGCTGTGTCGAAAAATACATTCCGAGGACGTTTTTGAACGCTTTTGAATCCGTTGAGCTCAAGGACAGTCTGGGGCCCTGGAATGGAATTGTAAACGAATTGCATCTCGTACCAGAGAGTTTTTCCTTTGGTAATCGTTCAGGGCCAAAACCCTGGAAAATTTTCCAGGGCCCGGGCCCCGAGTTACAGGTACCCCTGGGGGGGGGGGTTTTGGGAATTACCCATATGAGATTCTGGACCGGTTCGCGACGGAGAGTTACGGTCGCCAGGAGAAGGAGCTGGACGGCAGGATGCTGGAGCTGGAGACCTGGCCTGATGAGGTGTCTCCTGGAGTTCAACAACGCGTTGGAGAGGGCGTACCCCTTCGCTGGCAACGCGGCCCTCAAGGAGAGGCGCTCTCGAGTGTTCCAGGACATCCGTAACCATTGGAGTTGAGGGCGCCCAAAAACAAGGAGGTTTGGACCAGGAGGGCGCATTCTCAACGAGCTTGGGCGGAGTGCACAGAACGAGATCCGAAGGCGGGTGCGCACATGCAGTGCAGCCCGCAGAGCTGAGAAGCCGGCACCGCCCGTCGAGGTAGGTCGCCGAAGATCGGGACGGACCGGCAGAAGCGGGTGAGCAGGTCGCTCGAGGAACCTTCTGGCCGGTCTGGCCGGCAACCCCCCATCCCATTTCAAACCGGAGACTCAAAAAATACCGGCTTCTCAAAACTCGAAACAGTCTAAACATTAAGCCAAAGTTGCAACAGTTGTGCAATGATACGCGCGGCTCAGACGAGAATCGTCCGACTCTTTCCGCCTTCGCTTGAGTTCTTGTCGTCATTTCCCGGCCCCCAGCCTTTCGGCGGTCCAGAGCCCGCCGCCGCGTTGTTAGAACGAAGCATCAAATGCGGACGCACCGGGGCAAGCTCCAGGGCGGAGAAAGGGAGGGGGTGGTTTGCAGAAACGGTGCTCTTTGTATCCTGTCGTATAAGGTCGCAGATCTTCTTAGAAGATTTATACATCCAACGAATACCTAACACTTGTACGATGATTATGCCCCTGTCGCTACCCCGATAGCATCGTAACTTCATGCCTCGCTTGCTGATCGGAGTATTCTGTAATAAGAATAGTATACCACTCATTCCACGAAAAAGTGTCACAGATTTCGGCTTTTTTCGGATTTCTGCCGAAAATTTCCAACTGCAGGTCCGAAAATGGTCGGTTTCGAGATTTTGAGGACACGTTTGAATCCGTTGAGGACAGGGCTTTCCGAATATCTGGTCGGATAAAAATTTTGACCGACCCCCCCCCCCGCTCTTCAAACCCAAGAAACATTTTCCCCCCGTCGAGACCTGCCGGCCCTAAAACGGCACAGGACTGGTTCTCCATTGACAAACGCCTTGCTTAAGCTCGGCACCCGGTTGCTTTGGCAACCTGTCGCTTTTGTGACGCCACAAACTTCGTTTCCCGAGACGTTACCATACGGCCCAACCCCCGAACACCAAGAGAGGTACAGTTTGGAAGGGACTGCATGTCAAAGCAGGAAAAGGCATATGGAAACGCTCAGAACCGATAAAGAACAAAAAAAGTCGTAACCCAACACAGGACGAGAAGGAAGGAGCAGCACCACCAGAACCGAGAAAGAACAAAAAAAGAAGAATACTACGCACCAAACCCACCACCCTCCCCAACCCGGGCTTCCTTTTTACCCCTGCAAACCCGTGAATAGGTGCTACGGGAGTATCTGGCAACCGCTGCTTAACAGTGCTCACGTGGGCGGTGTCTTCGGACAGCACCTCGTGATGTTCGCATCACAAAACAAAGAAGACAGTGAAATGGTCGTTACCTGGTCGGGTTTCGCTCGCGACCGTTTCCTGAACAATCCTTCACTAAATCCGCGGTTAAATAACCTGGCCTCAGTGGTGCAAGCACCACGCGCTCTTCAAACCCAAGAAACATTTTCCCCCCATAAATTGAGGCCGGGTCTCCAAAAAATGGGGTCTCAAAATCGACTTTTTTTTTCTCGGCATGCAGGAACAAGTCAGATTTGACTCGCCACAGAATTCTACGGGGTGCCGATACGGTCCCGTGACAGAACTACGCGATTCCTCAAAAACTTGGCGGAAAATCCCAAAATTGTGCCTCCTCCTGCCGGATACGACGAAAAAATTTTCAAGAAAAAAAAAACACCCAAAGCAGGACTCGAACCGGCGACCAAAAGAGTCATTGGTGAGTGCACTGACGGCTATGCTACTTGTGCCAAAAATCCGAAAATATTTTTATCTTCTTCCCTCGCGAACCACCAAAATGGTCGCTGGTTCGATTCCTCGGGGCGTCGAGCGTTTTGGAGCTCGTAGTGCGTGTTCTGCTTACAGTGGTGGTGTAGCGGGGGTCAAACCGCAGACTTCCTGCCGGGGCACGCGAACCACCGGAAGGACGGTTCAAATACCGAAAGTGAATTCGCCCGCGTTTTTTTCGCCCGTGGTCTAACGGGTAGCACGCCCACTTGTGGTTCTGGGGGTGCTTGGTTCGATTCCTGCGAGGAGTGTTTTTTTTGAGGACCGAAAATCGGCCCAAAAACGTCTAAAGTGCCATCTGGGGGTCAGATTTTTGGCTATATCGAGTTCCAAAAAGGTGCCGATACTTGCCGTGGATAGCTCTTTCCATCCCAAAAAAAATTTCCGAATTTTGCTCAAAATTTGACCTGAACATGTCGGATATGAGGAAGCAAAATCTGTGACACGTTTTCGTGGAATGAGTGATACATGTGGTCACGGATGTTTGTCTCGTGCCTTGGACGGTATTGCTGGACCGCAAATCAAGCACATAGAGCCTGCAAAGCAACGAGACGAAGCACGGAGTTACTTGGTGCTAGCCGTCTCTACGGACTTCAATCATCCACGCTTCAATGCCTTAGTTTAAGTTGTCTAGTAGTCCACGGCGGAGCTGGGCACCAAGAGAGCAAGCCCAAAAAGAAAAGTTGACGGAAATACCAACGACGATACCCCTTTCGACGATGGTCGCCCGGGGGCTTTGCAACCCCTGATCCTCAAGCGAACTTTCACCGTTGGAAAACACGCCACCCGGTGCCTTCCGCAGTTGAGAAGTGCCGACCAAGGAAGTAACCGGTTAGTTCGGCACACTTGGCTGTCGTTTGTGCACACGTCTGTGTAGTGTCCCTTGGAGCTAGTCGCGATGAGACACGATACACCGCCAACCGTCTCTTTTTGACAAAGACAAACGCGTTTTTTTGCCAAGGCAATGGACATGCGTCAGCATGCAACTACAAATGTAGGCACCACCAACAGGAACCTCCGGCACACATTTTCACTCACACACGCTTTTCGCATATACACACAGTATCGACCAACTAACCTTTTGCAACCGTTGCAACAGTTGCAACAGGCTAAACATTAAGCCAAAGTTGCAACACAACAGTTGCAACAGTCTAAAAATTAAGCCAAAGTTGCAACACAACAGTTGCAACCGTTGCAACAGTTGCAACAGTCTAAACATTAAGCCAAAGTTGCAGCAGTCTAAACAATAAGCCAAAGTTGCAACACAACAGTTGCAACCGTTGCAACAGTTGCAACAGTCTAAACATTAAGCCAAAGTTGCAACACAACAGTTGCAACCGTTGCAGCAGTTGCAACAGTCTAAACATCAAACCCAAATCTCAACTGTCTAAACATCAAACCAAACACTTCACCCCACCCGTGGCAGGCACGCTCCCCCCGGACCTGCGAGGCTACGTGCTGCGGCTGATCCACTCCGCGTACGAGGTGTTCGACTCGTTCCAGGGACCACGGCCGCCGGCGTCTCCCGCCAGCGGCGGCGGCAGCAGCAGCGACCCTCAGCAGCAGCAGCAGCAGCAGCAGCCCCCCCCTGGCGACTCCTCTGCTGCTCTCGCGGAGAAGCTCGCTGCCGCCGAGGCAGCCGCGGAGCGCGCTGTGGCAGGGCGGGACGAAGTGGTGGCGCAGATGGCCGCCCAGCGGAAGATCCACGACAAGATCAAGCGCCAGGCTGCCTCGAAGACGGCGGCGGCGGAGGCCCTGCGGGGCGAGGTGGCCGCGCTGAAGCGCGAGGTGGGTGACGTCGAGGCGCAGGCGCTGCTTCGGGTGGAAGCGGCGCAGGGCAACCTAATCAAGAAGCACAACGCCGCCGTCGCCGACCTGATCGAACGGCACGACGACGAGCTCCAGGCCGCGCGGAAGAACCTGGCCGCCGTCAAGAAAAAGCACAAGAAGTCACGCGAGGCGACCAGCGTCCTCGAGCAGAAGTTCGACAAGCTGGTAGTCGAGCACGCCGAGCTCCTGAACGACTTCGAGGAGCTGAAGGTCACCTGCATGCGGCAGGCGCGCGACGCGGGCGAGATCAAGCCGACCCTCCGGTCGCCGCTGGTCAACCAGAACTCCGTCAAGCTGTCCTCGATCAGCAACGTGGTCGCGAAGAGCATCGCCGCCCTCAACACCGCCAGCAGCGCGGATCGCACCGCCAAGTCGGCCCCGCTCTTCCACGAAAACACCGTCGAGGTAGCTTCTTTTTAAAGTTTCTGTTCTTTTTCTTGCGTTAACGATGCACTAAGAATTAGTAGTTGGCAGCGTACTACATGAAAACTTACCAAAGCAGGTGAGTTCCGCTAATGCGCACAAACAAAAGAGCACCTGTGACTCTGTGAGGCTCTGGGGGTAGGCCCGTAGGGCACTCCGTAGTGTCCTTTGGGGATCCCAGCCTGTGACTCTGTGAGGCTCTGGGGTAGGCCCGTAGGGGCACTCCGTAGTGTCCTTTGGTAATCCCAGCCTCGGCCCCGCCAGGTGCAGAGGCTGGGCTTTCCGGGCTAAACGGGGCCAGCTCCCACACAGTGAGCGTGCGATTCCGTGTCTCCTTTTGCTCTGGCTCTGCACTACTGCAGCCCATATTATGGGCCTGCGTTGTAGAAAATACTTGAGGAGACTGCCAGTTGCGAAGTCTCAAGGTAATCGTGCGGTACTCATCAGCATGTCGATGACTCCCCGTCAGCGTTCAACAAAGGAAGAGCCATTTGGGGTCGTATTGTTTCTCCCCGTCGAAATGAGTTCCGGATGGCACCTCCGAGCATTTCTTGTGCTTTCTTGCCTGTATGACCGCCACACCCCAGGTTGTGTAGTTTGGGAGACAAAGGATCTAAATTGCTGTGTTGTATCAGAGGATGCGATCACCGCACATTCTAAAGTATACAGTTAGAACTGTATACTTCTACTTACTGCATGCGCGCGGGGGGCCCGAGACTAAATTTAAGCGAACTTCTTCTTGGTGCCGGTCGCAACACATACAAACTTAGCTAGCCGTAGATAAAGTCTGTAATCATGCCTACATCCCTCGCCTCACAGCCTCAATCGTCAACCGGAGACCCTAAACACCGAACTTCTAACCACCATAGACGCTAGAATGAGCACACCACCCTAACGTAGAGTAACCGGGTGGGTTGGGCCGGAGACAACCGTATGCATAAAGTCGCAGATCTTAGAAGATAATAAAACTGACGAATACCTAACACTTGTACATGGCTAATTAGCCGTCGCTATCCCGAAACATCACTTCGCCGCCCGCTCGCCCACCCTTGCCCCGTTATTTTGTATAAGCACCTGCTTTGTAGGAAATGCTTGAGGAGACTGCCAGTTGCGATAGATCAACGGAGGTAAATGTGCTGTAGCCCACACGAAACCCAGGCAAATCTGGGTTTAGTGGCGGGCGTAAGCGTTCAACAAAAAAGACCCACTTTGTAGTTGTTTTCTCCCCCTCTAGCCTCCTTCGAAATGAGCACAAGGCAGTCCCTCGAGTATTTTAAGCCCTGTGTGACCCCAAGGAAGATTATTGCCAAAGGATGCGATCGTCCGCACACGTATAAAAGAAAGCGCGTGGCCATTATGGGCCAATGCCAACCCCCCCCCCCCCCCCCCCCCCCCAGCACCACCAGAACAGCCTACTAGCTTGGGGGGGCTCAGCTGGTCGCCAGACCAGAGTTGGTCTGGAAACTGGTCTGCAGGGGATTATACGGGCTTAGTTTAGCGGTCTGAGAGACCGGAACTCAAATTCTTCCGGTCTGGGGAAAAAAAAAAAAAAAAACCACATAGCGTTCGGGTTGGGGCTTAAAAAAAAAAAAAAAATGACCTCATAGCGTTCGGGTTGGGGCTTACCGGGTGGGAGCGGTAACGGGAGGGCCAGTATGCCACCAAAGAAGCTACAGCGTGTGGATCCAAAGAAGGAGGGGATTCCCCGGGACATCGCAAGCATGTTCGGGCTCGCATCTCGGCAAACAGGACGGCAGACCAACGTCCCGAAAGAGGGGACAAACACGGAGTACGAGCGGTGGACAAAGGAGTCGTACTCAGAAGTTGAGAAGGCCAACTCCCTGCACGACTTTCTGCACGAAAATCACCCGACCTACTTCCTTTGCGATGTCGTGATAAACCGCGCAACTGAAGGTTTAGCAGGCTTTACCCGCGTGACACCCCAGACAGTCCAGGCCTATCATGCCGAAGTGGCCACGCCCTACGTTAACGGGCTAATCTCTGACCTTCGTTCGGGTTTGAAGAGCAACCTGGGTGTCATGGAGGGATTCAGCCTTTTTGACCTGAGTGGGCCTGTGGCTGGAAACCAACCTGAGGCGGTCAGACTTGTTGATATTCTTGTCGCCCATTACGGCGAGGAAAAGGTCCGACCAACCCAGGAAGGCAGATCCGCACGTTCTCCTCCCTTTCTCAATGCCCGCTTCATTGCAGATTTCAGGAATGAGGTTTTTCCCCGAGCCGACGACGAGCACAGATCTGTTCTCGAGGAGCTCAAAACTGTTGCAAACACACTGACTCGCTACAGCTATACCGCAGCCCTAAAGCTGTTTCTCATGGATGTCACACTGACCTCTCTGTACCCGTGCACAAGCCTCCTCATGAACGCGGCCCTTTCGACACCTCTCGGAACGGCATCGGTTGAAAGACTGTTCAGTTTGATGAAGCTGATCAAAACGAGGCAAAGGTGGCATACAGCATGCAGTTGCAGCAAAAAAAAAAAAAACACGCCCAGACCGGAACTCAGGATTTTTTCGAAGCCCCGTATAAACCCCTGCTGGTCTGGGTCAAAAAAAAAAAAATCTCAGCTATTATTATTTTCCCGGAGGAACCGGCTACCCACAGTGTACTTCACACTGTGTACTACAGTGTGTACAGGGTACCAGTGTGCACCACGGGGTACCACAGTGTACTACCACCGTGTTCAACCACCGGGTGCCACAGTGTGGCACCAATGCGGAGAAGCACGTCGACAAAAGCCAAGAAGAGGCTTCACGAGCAGACGCTGACCGACGTGCTAATGCTCGGGCTCAATGGCCCGTATGAACGTGGCAGCGGCATCCCGAGGAGCGCTATGGAGGCGTACCTCAATGCGTGGATTGCGAACCCAAGAACGCTGAACTTCGCCACGTGGCCGGAGTATGAAGCGTGCGTCGACAAAGAGGGGGCCATGCGCAAAATATGATGACTAACCCAAGGCTGCTGCAATCGGCCCTTCATTGACGCTGTTCGTCCCTTTGTTTCCCGTAGCAGGCGTATGGCTTTCTTCGTTCTTTGTCCACCATCCCACCGCTATCCGGTACGACTTCGCTCTGCAGGCATTCGTTGCCGAACGGGGGTGGCTGCCCTCCTGCAACACCCCCTGTGCACCAAATTTGGATACAGACCAGTTTACCAGTTCTGGGCTCGGGGGTCGAGGTCAGAGCTAGTATGCTGCACCAGAACCGAGAAAGAACAAAAAACGAAGAATACTACGCACCAAACCCACCACCCTCCCCAACCCGGGCTTCCTTTTTACCCCTGCAAACCCGTGAATAGGTGCTACGGGAGTATCTGGCAACCGCTGCTTAACAGTGCTCACGTGGGCGGTGTCTTCGGACAGCACCTCGTGATGTTCGCATCACAAAACAAAGAAGACAGTGAAATGGTCGTTACCTGGTCGGGTTTCGCTCGCGACCGTTTCCTGAACAATCCTTCACTAAATCCGCGGTTAAATAACCTGGCGTCAGTGGTGCAAGCACCACGCGCTCTTCAAACCCAAGAAACATTCCCCCCCCCCCCTTTGCACTCACACGGTATGTGTCGTTTTATTTCTGCAGCTTGTATTTTGGCCCAGAAATTCCGAAAATAAACGCCATAAACTAGTGGTCAAGCCCCCAAATGCGTCTCAAACCCCCCTAATAGCACACCGGGCATACAGTGGCTGGTGCGGTGAACAGGCAGGAGTCTTGGGGGCTGGCAATGAGGAATCTGCACGTAAAAACAGGAGTCTCCGAGGCCAATTTGGTGCGCACATGGTTACCCGGAGCGGAATACACATTTCTTTCTCCAGGTGCTGACCCTTGCGGCCCATTCCCAGACCACAGTGGAAAATCTGAAAACATGTCTGTTTTTGGCCCTATTTTGGATCATGCGGGAGGGGGGGGTGGGGGTACCATACCCCCCATCTGTGTGGGTTTGTGAGCTCCTGTGCATGGCACGGGGCCCATCTGGTAGGAAATAACACTCAGAAGTTGTTTTTGGGGTGATCCTGGGCCCAGAAATACCCGGGTTTGACTCAGAAATTTTTGAGCTGAAGAAGTGCAAAGGTGGGGGGGGGGGGCCGGCTATGTAGGATGGAAACGTTGGAAACGTTTCCGTTTCCGTTTCCGTTTCCTTCTTTTTGGCGGTGGATGGAAACGCCGTTTCTTTTCAAAAGAAACGGCTGGTATGCCACTAGTATACTGGCTGAAGGTCCGACCGGAAATGTGTGTCGAACGGCGGACCCCGCAATCCAGTGGGAAACCATGGACAAGGTGGCTCCGAAAAAGAGGGAGGAAAGAAGCATAAGAGTTGCGACCGCGTGGAGCAGACGCAACCACACGCATCCGGTTGTGATGACTTTGAGGTCTGCAGCTCTTTATACCAATGGCTGTTGTAGCGACGATGCTCTGTTATGCGAGGCCGTTGGCCAACGCGCTGAAGACGATCGGGAAAGCACATCCGCTTCCAATAATAGGCTATACAGATACGGTCGTTCAGGACAGCGGGAGCACCGCCGCGCCACAGGCTACAAGACCGGGGTTTTTCGGCGGCGTAAGACAAAGAGGGAGTGCAATCAGCATCAGGAGGTGAGAAGGGCACACGTATGCCGGGGCAATGTTGAACCCGCCAGAAAAGCGATGGCCACGCAGTAACGTGTGCGTTAAACATCGCTTGCCACAGTGCACCTTGCATACGACGACGGGTGGCAACCGTCACCGGAAGGGGCACCATCGGGCGGTGTTGTCGGAGCATAGACAGCGACGGCAGGAAGAACCCCACCGACAATGCAGAAGAGGACGGCAGATTCAAAAGCCCCTCTCGGCACGACCGCCGATACAAGTAAACATGAGAACGTGGGTTGGACGAAGTGGTAGGCACAGAAGAGTGGAATCTGGTGTCAGAAAACCTCAGCATCCGCATGTGACGACATTCTGCATCATTAGCTTGTGGTTACCTATTTGCTCGTGTCAGATCGCCGACGAAAGAAAGCGGTGAGCATCAGCGACTGCTCTGCACAAACGAGACCGCGACGACACACAAGAAGGGGCCGAGCCAAGTCGAAGAACAGCCCAGGAAGGGCCCTGAAGAGTCAGAGAGCCCGCCAGAAGACGGAGGAAGAGAAGTGCCCGCTGGTAGATCAAAAGAAGAAGGTGATCCCGCCCTCTGAAAGGAAAGCCAAAATTTGGCTGGAAACGGACACCTGACGGACACACAGAAGGACCCGCGAAGTGGTATCCTATAGGACCCCTCAGCATGACCTTCCGGCGTTTCTTTTAAAAGAAACGGAAACGTTTCCGTTTCCGTTTCCGTTTCCGTTTCCGTTTCCATATTTCGAAAAAACTAAAAGAAACGGCGTTTCCATCCAACTTAGCCCTAGGGGGTACGGCTCCCCGTGGGGAGGCTGTCCGGAAACCTATTTTTGAGATTTTTTGACGTTTGGATGGCTATTCCAGGCACCAATCACCTGGAAATACAGTTTG